>QEPC01004800.1:1826057-1864679 GCA_003113815.1 Sphenodon punctatus | reverse complement strand
TGCTTGGAGGGGAGAGAGAATGGGGCTTCTGTGGGGGCTGCTTGGGAGGGGAGAGAGAATGGGGCTTCTGGGGGGCTGATGAAAATGGGACTGGGGTTAAGGGGGCTGCTGCGGGAAATGGGGCTTCAACAGAGTTGTAACAGTGAAGCATGTTTTGGGGGACAAGTGGAAATCCCCGTTGCTGCTTTTATAGTGTGCTAAGGACTGCACATAACATTGTTGCCTTAAGATGGTTTGCTTTGCTTGCTCTGTGTTTGCATGATGCATTGCTGCTTTCCTTCTCCCCTCCCATGCATGAGTAGAGAGGCCTTTTGGTCGTGGCTACTCTCTCTCTTTTTTTAAAAATGGTCCCTTCACTGTTTTACTGCTGCTCCCTGCTGGAAAGTAGTTTCTGGCCTCTCTGCTTGTGATTGTATGATTTTGAGCATCTTGCCTGGGTTTTTGTTGAGAAACAGAAATGTGTTGTTTAAATTTTGATGGGGCTGGTTTAGTGGCAAAGACCTGTAACTGGCCAAACTTTTTTAAAAGGCCTGTGTACTTGAACAGGCATTTGGCTGCCAGGGATACGGTGTAGGTACTGGGGATGCTGGTGTCGATGGGCCTGGCTTGGTGGCAATGCAGCCCTGCAACTGGCCAAACTTCTTTTAAAAGGCCGGTTTGCTTGGGCAGGCATTTGGCTGCTGGGGATGCTGATTTGGATAGGGAGTGTTTGGTTGCTATACAGGCCTGCAATTGCTCTCCTTGTGAACAGAGGAGAAAGTAGGTAGGAGCATGGCAGAAGAGAAGGCTTCAGACAACAAGGAGACCCCTGTCCACCACTGAACCCATCTTTCCCCCTTAATCTTCTCGTGCACCAAAACCAAACCCTTTCCCTCCTACTGTAGGAGGCATGAGGGGGTGGCTAACAAATTGAATGAAATACAATAAATAAATAAATACTTCTCCTCTGTTGTCCTTCTCTTCCCTTTCATTCTCTTCTGAGAAGAAAATGAAAAGGATGCCATGAAAATCGAGGATTTGAGGGTTTAAGATAAAGGTAGGCAATGGCAATGTAATCTCTTTTTGTAACCTGCTATCGTTAATTTGGACCCGGTGGGAAAGAGACAGTAGATGGGACCCCAGTAAGAGGTCTCTCTCTGCGCCAGCAGGAGTCCTTCACACAGCAGCAAGGAGTTCCCAGCATTAACTAATGTAATGCCCATCCAATGTTAACCCTGGGAACTCCTTGCTGCTGGGTTAAGCCACGCCACTGGCCTACCACTGCCCCTGGCTTCGCCCCTAGGCTTGCTGGCCTGCCGGCGGCAAAACTGCCGGCAGTAGGTTCAACCCACCCACTACCCCACCAGCCTCAAAAACCACCAGCCACCACTGGTGTAGGCTAAGAAATTCCCAATCTGACCAAGAGCCATTGCAATAGTGCCACACCACCAAACTATGCCAGTTAAATATGAAGTACCTTGTCCTCTGGCCTACAGGATCCCTTTCTTCTGCAACACGAACGTGGATCCTTTAATCAGACTGGAGACCACAGTCATGCTCAAGGAGACAGCGGTGGGGACAGGATTCTGGACACCCCCATCCGCTGCACCAGCCGCCATCCTCATGCCTGGCTGTCGCCGGCACCCAAAGCTCCACACTCCCGGAACTGGCAGGGACTGATGTGCGGGATTCGCCTCCTTGCACACCCCCTCCCAACTCAGTCTCTCTAAGACACACACCATACAAACACACACTATCTTTCCCCCTGTCCCCCCCCACTAACTCATCTCTCTCTCTCTCACACACACACACCTCCCCCCCACTCAATCTCTCTCACTCACGCACACACTCTTCTCTCCCCCACTCAGTCTCTCTCACTCATGCACACCCCCACTCAGTCTCCCTCTCTCTCTCTCTCACACACACACTCACACTTCTGCCCCCGACTCAGTCTCTCTCTCTCACTCAGGCACACACTCTTCTCCCCCCCCCCAACTCTCTCTCTCACACACACTCCGCCCTTTCCCCACGATACATTACTGTTGTTGCCGCCGCCGATGCCACCGCTTGCAGCCTCAGAGGAGGAGGTGTAGACTTTTTCAAAAGGCCCCATGCCGCTGCACAAGCACACATGAGGGGGCCATCACCATCTTGCTATTCCTGTCCAGGCATGCTGGGAAATGTAGTCCTAGCATGCCCACACAGAAAACATCTCTCATGTCAGTGGCCCCAGTGTCACTAGCAGGGGCAGCAGAGCTTGCAGAATCGGGCCAGTGGTGGGGAGAGGGCCGAGGGAGCGGGGTCATTCCTCTCCCCCGTCCGAACCCCCTCCATACGCTGCCAAGGTTGCCATGGGGCTTGGAGAAAAGAGGAACCCCGTGTGGCCAACCATGGTGTAAATCCCTCTGCCCCGAGCAGGCGTCCTGATGCAACACCCCACTGTTTCCCCGTGCCTACTAGGTGCCCTACCTTGCTGCCTGGAACAGGAGCACCCCAAAAGGATAGTCCTGTCCCCACTCCGCTCCCCTGCCCTTCACAAGAAGTGTGTTGCTACTTTCAGCAGGAACAGCGTCTCTTGTTGCAAGACACTTCTTGCGAGGGGTGGGGAGTTGAGTGGGGACAAGACTATCATTTTGGAGGGCTCCCCTTCCTGGCAGCGGGGTTGGGCACCTAGTGGGCACAGCGGAATAGGAAGGTATTGCATCAGGGAATGCATAACGCCCCAGCTCCCCTGCAAGCCGGGATCGAAGAGTCTCCTAACTTGGCTCCCGACACTGGCTTTTCCCCCAAGCGGCAGCTTCCCTGCAAAAATGCGCTAACCCTACAAAACTGATTTTTTTTCATCTTTAATATCTCCTGATTCCCTGCACCGATCACTTCCACACTACAAAAGCACTTTCTTGACATCTAATTCTACAAAGCTGTGAAATCTCAGACCTCAACTCAGACAAGGAAAGAAGATACCACACAAAACAAATCCTCGGAAACACTGCATTTTGACCAACAGCAATTAACGTGTGCATGGTTATAACTTTTCATTTCCTCGCTTGATGATCTTAGAAATTTGCATACACGCCAGACTCAATATGGATAACACAGCTAAATTTTCAGAACTGCAGCATAGTCCCTTTGTCGATTGCGTTAAATGGCTTTGTCCTGGACAGCAGGACTCTGCTAGTGTGTGTTCTGTCTATGACATTTTCCAAGCTCAGTCTGTCCTTAGAGTGTTCCTTTAATGTGATGTTGCTTTGATCAAAAATATCCTGGGAATAAAGACTGTCTGCAAGTACCTCTCTGTAGCTTTTGCTGATCTGTTCCTTACAGAGCAAGACAACCTTTTACTTCTTGGGAATTTGCTGTTCCTCTTTCAAGGCAAGTGGAACAATAACAAATATTGAACAGAGACTCAGTTAATCTGTTATCTGGGCCATATTTGTAAATAGCAAAAACCCTGTGCAAATACAGGGCCGAGAACATTAGCCCTTTTCAGCTTTGCCTGAACACACCATCTCCTACCCATCTGGCTAGACTCTGGGATCTGTATAAAACTTATATCTTTTCGTTCTTGAAGTCCTTCCATATATTCAACTTCTTTGCCTACTTTTCTTCCTCTCGAAGCAGAACTGTTGATTTGCTCCAGGCGGTCTCCTGGGTTTGGGGTGTGTATGTATCTGTGGTAGGGGATAAACCAGACATCAAGCATATCCGATACGGTGTATATTGTGGAAAATATGGTTTTGATTAAGTCTCCCGACTTCTTCACCTTTCTGAGCACACGCACGAAACCTATCTTCTTCCAGCATTAGCCAGGATTCTTCCAGCCTCTTGCAGGCTGACTGCCAATGTCTAGAGTTAACCAATGGGAATTTTTATATTTTCAAACATTGTGGACCTGATGCAACTCTTTCAAATAATTGGGGATGTAGTGCTCTCACAACCACTGCATGATCTGCTTTCTTCTCCCACTGCATCACCCTTTCCCTTCTGCTTGCTGCGTAATGCTTTTCTGCTGAAAAAGATGACATTGACAAGAGAGGTAATAGATTTAGTACCAGTCTGGTATCTGCTGTCTCTCATTCATCCTTTGTTTTTAATTCAGGTTTGTAGCTATCCTAGGGTGAAACAGATGTGACGTTGGCCCACTGTGGCCCGGGAATCATGGCATGGGTGGTCCCACACCAACAGATATTGGCCTGGGACTGCTCCGGGGGGCGGGTAGGTGGTTGGTCTGGAATGAGTCCTGCGTCCGATTCCAGGCACCGATTCCAGGCCAAGGGCTGCCCACGCAGGGCGATGCATTTGTTCGGCCCCACCGCCACCATGACTGTGCGTCGTATGGGGGTGTTTAGTGCTGCCCACCGTTTCCAGGCCTGGTCGGAGAGCCTGCACGTCTGTTTTTACCCATAGATGGAGTATGTGCAGCTCCAGCAGGGTGGGGCGCACGCATGTGGAGCGCGCAGTATCTTTGCTGCCACCACCTCCTGATCTTCACAGGGCCCCAGGTACCATTCCATCTTCGGCACCAAGGCCCATCCCAACAAGCTACGCCGCTGTTTAATTCCAGGCTGCCTTGACTCGCATAGGAAGGTGTTAAAGCTGCCTCCATGGAGGTGTGGGGGCTTTTATACTATGCTGTCCAGTAATTTGTCTGGCTCAGGGGTGAGGAATCTCAGGCCCAGGGGTCAAATACAACCCATGGCTAGCTTTTATTTGGCCCCTTTCCAGTTCTTGATTCTGGCCCCTGGATCTACTTCCTACCCCAAGCACTGAAAGACTATGCTCCGGGTAAGTGAGCAAAGATGAGGACAGGTGCACAGGACTAGGGACAGACCCATGGCACAAATCCATTATCTGGACCCCCTTCTTCCTAAGCATATTCCTTAAGCACCCTCACCCCCAACTTCTATGCAGCTGTGCGAGATTGTATGAATTTTCAAAGTGGCCTCTGGGATGGAAAAGGCTTCCCACCCCTGATCAAGGTTAAGATTTTCTGTGTCTCTGGTAAATGGAGCAGTAAGCTTTCTCTCTGCTTCCAGTGAATGTCATTTTACCACAACTTAGTTTAGAATACTTGTCCACATCGGTCTTTATTTTTGGGACATAATGAGCTTAATAATGACTGCACGTTCCTGTAACTCTTTTAAATCTAAATGATTCAAAAAGTGCATTTCCAGGTTTACTGTCTATATTATTTATATCTTAAACTACATACTAGTCTATTAACTATTCATGTGTATAAATATAGGCATATAAGTAGCAGTGTGTGAACAGCTAACCAAGTCTTTGTCTAGTGATAAGTATGCAACATGTATGTTATATGTGATGGCATGGCATAGTACATGAGTGCAACTTTGGGTTGGCTCATTACTCTTAAATGGCAAAGGCACAAATAAGTGTGGGGACATCCCAAATTCCTGCCAACCAAGCTTTCATACTATTTTGCTGTTTTCTGTACTCTTGAACATGCCATGCTACAGGAAAAGCTAGGTAACTATTAGTATGTAGGTTCCAAAACTTGGACTGTTTCATCTCTCTTCACCTGCGAGCACCACTTATCCAGGCTTCCAAAGAAGGAAAAAATACATCCAACTTTCAGAACCTGTTTTTGACATTGCACAATAGATTTAAGATGGGCTTTCTTTTGTTTCTACCCCTAGTCAATCACAATTAGGGTTCTATATGGGGCAAGGGGATATTTGGCAGCCTGATATGTGACTAAACGGGCTGGTGATCACTTCTGACCTTGGATTCTGATTCCATGACCACCAGCATCATGTCATTGGCAAGTTTTGGCAGTGCCCATGGAATCTTCTTTGTGCCTAGCTTGTCCCAATAAAACTTATCTGCAACGTACAGTCTCTTGGCAGGTAAAAAGAACAGGCTTCTGTTCTTAGGGAGGAGCCCCAGTGCACTTGCTTGCTGCTGTCTCTGGGATGGTTTCTGAGGCCAGGGGCTTGGTTCTGGGAAGGGTTTGTACCTCATTATCCAGGATTTGTAGAAAAGGGACACTTTTAGGGTTTCCTAGGCCATTTTCACATGTTACCAGGGAGGCAGGGAAACTTCCGTGAATGCAGTTGCGGCTCTTATTCTCATGAGAATTAGTGCACGCGAGACTGCACTATTCCACTTTTATCCTGCGAGAACACCTGTCATTGTAAAAGCTACGTTGGGGGACCCAGTCGCGTGCGAATGTTCTCGTGAGATAAAAGCAGAATAACGCATTCCCTCATGCACTAATTCCCGTGAGGCTAAAGCGAAGAATTGCATTCACAAAAGTTTCCCTGCCTTCCCAGTAACGTCTGAAAGTGGCATCAGTTGAGTAACTGTCCTTACCTGTGTCTTGCTACAGCACCTTAAATAACCAAAATGTAAACAGACTTCTCACCACTTGTAAGCTGGTCATTTTATTCTTGACACTTCAGTCAGTTTAGAAAAATAAATCAGAGCGTTCATTCTGAATGTTTGTTCCATCAACTGGCTTCTTTTCACGTTCCTTCTGCATTTGAACAGGGTTGTCATCCTTGGGTTCCCTGCAATGAGGTGTTGCGGGGTGGTGTATTTAAACCCAGACTAAACTTTTCACTGGAATAAAATAATCTTGACAGCTAGCTAGTGTGTGTGAGTGTGTACACGCGTATGCAAGCCTTCCACAGCAGGTCTGACCTAGATTGGCAGCCTCCCCTTTGCTGTTCTCAGAATTACCTGCACTTTGTGAAATCTGCACACTTTGCTAAAATTCTTTCAGGCACAGAGAAATAAGCTGCTGTTCTGGTTTATGTAATGGTACAAAAAATATTCCTGGCTTTCAGTGGGCATTAGCAGCAAAATATCTTGCAGCTGAAACAATAAAAAGCTTGTGATTGTAAAGCTTGTGAGTGTAGATTTCATTACCATCCTGGAACTATTCAGAAACCTACTTTCCTTACTAATTTGTCAGCAGTGATTTCTTCTCCTGATGAACAAACATGCTGCTTGTTCACTCATAACACGTGTGTCCTGCAAAGATGGAGAAAAATAGTTCAGAGAATCCCTTTTACTTGGCCAACTTCTGCTGGTATGCAAGCATTCGAGCCATGCACGGGATCCTTCCACAGGCATGTAAAGGTCTGAGTGCTAACCAACATGGCAACTGCACTCTCTCCAAGACATTAAGGGTTCAGTTGATAGTTTTAATGTACTATACCTAGGTTTCCTTTTATGTACAAATGGCTTTTGTGCACAGTCATGGGAGTTCTGTGCCCCTGAAATCTGGGCTGCCATTTTGAATGGCACTTTGATGAGCTGGCGTAGGAGGGCATTTGTAATTGTGGCTCTAAAAATGTAAATACATCCAGGTTGGTTACAGATAAACTGTTCTCATTGTTATAGCATCTGGGCACTTTGCATTAACTAACCTATAATTAACATACACGATGCTACATGTTTGCAGAGGTCAGATGATGCCTACTGTTTCTGCCCAGTGGCTGTCTTTGGTAATTATTGTCACGGAGAAACATAGGGTCATACACGTGTAACACGGGACTACATGTAAACTACAAGTCTGGTAAATATGTAATGCCAAAGGTTCCACATGTATGTAATGTTACAATACATGTAGACTATAAGTCTGGTAAATATGTAATGCCAAAGGTTCCACATGTATGTAATGTTACAATACATGTAGACTACAAGTCTGACAAATATGTAATACAAAAGGTTCCACATGTATGTGATGTTGCAAGGGAGAACTGTAAAATCCAGATCAGAGATGTAACACATGACAGCCTACAGGAAATACAAAGAGATAACAAAATGGGTATTGAGGTCTCGCCAGACAGCCCTGTTGAGATGTAAATTGACTTCCATGTTTGCCTGGGTTGGGACGTGACCTGACCCACGATTCCCCAAAGGTGAGAACAGAGACAAAGACTATTTAAATGAGCCAGTAAGTCACCTAGAGGAAGCCCATTCCTACAGCCATCTTGAGATATGATCTATATACGAAAGGCGAGCCAGCAGTTAGGCTGGAGAAACATGAACTGAGAAGAGGATTTTGCTCTCTAAAGCGAGAACCCAGCCGCTTACGTTTAAGGGCTGAGAGAAACCGGAACTTCTGGACCTTGGTAGGGTAAGATGCGTAATTTAGGAAGTCAACCAGTATAGGTTAGGAATACGTTATATTTACCTTTGATTTCTAATAACCACTCTCTATCAACTGTCTTGCTTATGTGATCAATAAACTAACTTATCTTTATGAAGAAGTGTCAGTGTCTAACATTGGAAACACAACTGAGCAACAAGAGCCCTCAAGCTCTTGCGAACCCAGAAAGTAAAGAGTCTGTGAACGGGAAGGATCGGGTCCTTGGGTGACAAAGGAGTTTCATTGTGGCAGACTTGAATTAGCCAGAGAGAGAAACTAATTCAAGAGGGCTGTTCGCAAGGGAAACTGAGTCACTCAAACCCGATAAAGTGGGGGTGTGGACCCTCAAACCCGTGACAATTATTATTTTAAATTTTATATATCCCCATAGGTTCAGGGGCACTAACAACCTATTTTTTTTTAAAAAAAATAAGAAATACACATAAGTGACATGGTTCCCTCATCTTCTCCATACATGCTGCAGCATTCCTCGGTTCCCATCAACCCCTTTGACAAACCCCAGCCTCCCACTACCATATCCCTACCATACTTCTATACACCCCATCGTCTTCCCACTACCACCAGTTCAAGTAGGTGCAACATTTCTTGTTCTGCAGTTCAACAGCTGAGGCTCTTCTGGCATTTCCTATCTTTGAAGAAGGTGAGCGTTCCATGCCATGTGTCCAAATGAGCCCGATATAGGACCTTGGCCAAGCCTAGTAGAGAAGTAGATTTTTTTTAAAAACTCCTTTGTGGTGGTGGAGCCCTGTATATGGGTAGGTCTTGCTAGCCTGCTACCTCAAAACTGATTTGCATAAAAAGAATAATAACCACACATTTCTT
This sequence comes from Sphenodon punctatus, assembly GCA_003113815.1. Classification (NCBI taxonomy): domain Eukaryota; kingdom Metazoa; phylum Chordata; class Lepidosauria; order Sphenodontia; family Sphenodontidae; genus Sphenodon; species Sphenodon punctatus. The sequence goes on along the minus strand of QEPC01004800.1, from coordinate 1,855,738 downwards.
TAGTTTTGGTGGCTGGGAATGGGTTTGGGGATTATGGGATGGATACTGTTTTAAATATGTGTGTCTGGTTTTATATGTAATCTGCCTGAGTCCATGGCTTTGGGATAGAAATCCAAATAAATAATAGACAGACATGTTGGAAATGGGTAGTTCCAGTACTAAGTCTACCAAAGCTGTGTGGATCCCTAGGACAGAGGAGAACAACACTGTTTTTACTCAAAAATACATTGTCCCATTAATGGAACCTCCAAAAGCTTCAGCATGACCATTCCTCTTCTAAAGCGTACAGCTACACTGCAGTAACCCTGGGACAATTGTTTTCTCTGCACCAGGTTGAATAGAAGCTGGCATTCTGTTAGGGATTGTACAGTGGCAGTGAGTGATCCTGAGCCCCTGCAGCTGTGTTTTGATTGCAATTGTCTGCACCTCTGAAAAGCAGTCTACAAATGGGCAAGTACGCTTTGCTGCACTACTTTGATGACAGGTTTAATGCCTTGGCCCATCTTCCTTGCACACTCGAAATGCCTCTTGAAATTAGTGGACGTTGATCCTGTTTCCTGGCTTGCTTACAAGAGGCAAATGTTCTTGTGGCACAGATGGGCACTAACCATTTCCATTTAGAATTCAGATGGTAATTTGTGAAAAGCCTAGGTAGTTCTAAGGGCCACTTTAGCAAGATGAAAGCTGCCTTTGAAATAAATGGCTAAGAGATTATCAGAGGGGCAGAAAGAGAGACATTCTCTATAGGCAGATTCGGAACATTTGCGTGGTCGTGTTCCTTACAAAATTGTCTACATCTCTAGCCGCAACAGTGACAGGCTGGCACAGATCCACCCCATCCCACTTGTCATAGATTTTACCCCGTTTATGTCGCTCCCTGTTAAGGAGGGATGAGGCTATTTCATCTCAGTCCAGCCAGCCCCGAGAGGAGTGATGGGGGGGATGCGGGGGAGGGAAGCCTCTAAAGGAAAATTGGATGCAGTCTCTCAGTTTGTCCCTGATTCCTATGAAATCTGGTGATGGGCCTGAACTGCAGAGACTGGTTTTGGATCCATGCTTCCACTTTCCCAAGAGGTGTTCAGGCCCAAGACTGTTGTAAATCTGTTGGTGCTGATGTATGCAGCTATTTCCTGGATGCATTCTCTGCTCCAGGCTGGAATATGTGATTGCACGATGCCAAGTGGAGTAATAGGCCTCAAACAGCATGATCTTGTTGAGATCTCTGAGGCCTTTGTGTGTCCTGGAGATACCTTGGTTGGCTGGGAGCTGGCTTATTTGGATTATCCGGGTACATGAGGACTTTGCTGTCCTCATAGCGTCTGCGAAGTCACGCCCGGCGGAGCTGTTTCGGGTGGTGCAGGGGCTGGTCAGTCTGGCCTCCCTCCACCTGGATGGGGACTTGTCCCAGGCCCGCTGTGAGGAGATTGTCAGCTACTTCACAGACAAGATTGCTAGGATCCAGATTGACTTTGACGCTGGATTGGGGGCAGTTGGGGGAGAGCGCGAGGTGATGGAGGCCCCATCCGGTCCAGCTTTGTGGGGGGAGTTTCAGGAAGTGACGCCAGCCGATGTGACGGATGTCTTGGGGTCTGTGAGGGCCACCTGTTGTGAACTTGATCCATGCCCATCCTGGTTGGTGAAAGCCTCCAGGGAGATGTTGGGGACAGTGCTGGCGAGGGTAGTGAACGTGTCCTTGCAGCAGGGGAGGTTGTTGCCCAGCCTCAAGGAGGCTGTGGTGCGCCCCCTGCTGAAGAAACCATTCTTGGACGTGGATGCGCTCACCATTTACTGACCTGTCTCTAACCTTCCCTTTTTAGGGAAGGTTATTGAGTGGGCGGTGGCGCTCCAGCTCCAAGCGCATCTAGATAGCATCGATTTCCTGGACCCTTTTCAATCTGGGTTCCGCCCCGGCTATGGCACTGAGACGGCGTTAGTGGCCTTGGTAGACGACCTCCGCCGGGAGATGGATGCAGGATTTTCAACATTTCTCATCCTGCTAGATCTCTCGGCCGCTTTTGATACCGTGGACCATGGGCTGCTATTGAGATGGCTGCGTGACCTGGGGGGTCTGGACGGGACTGTTCTTGAATGGTTCCGTTCATTCCTCTCGGGGAGAAGCCAGCAGGTGGTGTTGGGGGATGAGACATCGCGCCCCCGCGCCGTATCATGCGGCGTTCCGCAGGGTTCTATTCTGTCTCCATTATTGTTTAATGTATATATGCAGCCCTTGGGGGAGGTCGTGAGGGGGTTCGGGGTGCGGTGTCACCAATATGCTGATGATACTCAGCTGTACCTCTTTTTCAGCTGACCTAGACCCTGCTGTCTCGTTGCTATCCCAGTGTTTGGAGGCCGTGGCGGAATGGATGTGGCAGAGCAGACTGAAGCTCAACCCCGATAAGAGGGAGGTGATGTTGGTGGGGAGAGCGAGGGAGGTAGTGGCCCCCCTGATTGGGGGGTTCGCCCTCCTATAGTTCAGCAGGTCTGGAGTCTGGGGGTGATACTGGACGTGGATCTCCGCCTGGAGCAGCAGGTGGAGGCAGTTGCGAAGGCGGCCTTTCGCCAGTTGCACCTGGTGCTGCGGCGGCTGCGTCCATTCATCTCTGGCCCGGACCTGGCCTCCCTCATCCATGTCTTCATCACCTCGAGGCTGGACTACTGAAATGCGCTCTACGTGGGGCTTCCCTTGTGCCTGGTTCGGAGGCTGCAGCTAGTGCAGAATGCGGCGGCCCGTCTCCTTACGGGGACGGGTCGCCGGGAGCACATTACACCTGTGCTCCGGACTCTGCACTGGATGCCGATAGTGTGCTGAGCTAGGTTCAAGATTTTGGTGTTGATCTATAAGGCCCTTCACGGTCTGGGCCTCTCGTACCTCAGGGACCGCCTCACCCTCCGTGCCCCAGAGCGGCTCCTTCGGTCTGCCGGGGGTGCCTTCCTGGAGGTCCCCCGTGTTAAGCGGGGGCCACAATGGAGAGGGCATTCTCGGTGGCCGGGCCGCGCCTTTGGAACTCCCTTCCAGAGGAAGCCTGCCTGGCCCCAAGCCTGTTGACATTTCGGTGAAGTTGTAAAACCTGGCTGTTCGCCCAGGCCTTTGGGTACGGTGGGGGGGTAAGAGGGTTTTATCTCCCCTACCCTATTTATTGTTTTAGTTAGTTCCCAGGCCCTGTTTTTAATATTTTGAATTGTATTATGGATATGTTTTAAATGGCTTTATATATATCTTATATGTATTTTATTGTTGGAAGCCACCCCGAGCTGTTTTTAGGAGGGGCGGGGTAAAAATCGATTAAATAAATAAATAAATAAATATGTGGGTAAAAACAGACGTGCGGCCGGCATGGCAACTTCCCAGCATGGCCCGGGGCAGGAAACTGTGGGTGCACTTCCGTGGTCTGGGCCGGGGCACCAAACAGTTATGGCTAGAGAGCTGTTCACTACTCGCATGGCCTGGCTAGGCTGGGGAGCTCAACAAATGTGCAGCTGACTTGCCTCACTCCGGCCCTGCTCCCAGTGCCCTGCCCCTCGCTGTGATGGATAGCCATATTGGCCAATGACAGACCACCATGGCCCCCAGCCCACGGAAGGTAAGGTGGGGCAGAACAGACGTGGTGGCCCACGTTGGTAGCCCTTAGCCTGGGCTGTTACCTTGGAGTTCAAATTTTCATCCATCAGACCCAGCAAGGTCTCCAGCTCCAGAGAGTCATGAAATCTTGTTGTGTCTTGGCAAGTAAACTGTTGCATGCAGAATAGCTTAGGTGGGGAGCTGAACAAATGCAGAGTAGCTGCACAGACCAACTGTCTTCCCGGCACGGATTGAAGTATTTTCTACCCTAAAATCCCAGTTCATCCTGTCAGACACGCACATGCTCTCTTGCTCTCAAGAGCCGTGTGATATGAACAGCCTGGTCCTAGGCAATGAATCTGTGTAAGTTACGTTATTGATGAAGCCTGTCGGCTCAGAAAGAGGGAACCTTTGATCATTGGCTGCAAGTCCCCAACTCATCAGGTATTTTTTTAAAGGACTAACTGACTTATGAATGGATCCCCAGGTTTCTGCTTGGAATCGTTATACCCTCTGTGAGCGTATGTGGAGTGAAATGCAGCATGTTTCAGCAGGGACTGACAACTGCTTACTGCCTAGTCCGTAGTTAATACACGGCATCTGTGCGAACATCTTGGCCACTCACAGACCTCTTGCTTCCTGTGTTGTGTTGCAGAGAGCTCTGAAAAGGCTAAAGGGGTATAAGAACTAATTATGTATTTAATAGGTCTGGAGTTGCATGGATCGGAGGGGCAAAACCTGCAGAAACATAGCTGATCAATATTGTCTTATCGCGGTTATCTGTGTGTCGATTTCCTTAACCGTTCTGCTTGCATGAGTAATTGTTTTATTTGTCTTTTTTTTTTTTAAATGTTAGATTTTTTTAATTAAAGCTCTCCTAAATCCCGTTTCCCTTCTCTTTGCAGTGGATCGTTGTAAAGAGGTGCAGCAGATTCGAGAGCAGCATCCAAACAAAATCCCGGTAAGTACCAAGCCTCTTGCAGGAGGGGTGCGTCTCTCTTCTAAATGACCTCCAGAGGGTTCTTGAGCAGGGTTGTTTCTTCTGTTGAGGGCACGGACAGTGTGTTGGGACAGAGCCTTATGAGCCAGCAGCAGAATCTAGTGTGATTTGGCCCCAAAGCCAACATAGTAAGCTGCTGAAGGCACTTTCTCCTTGATGATAATGAGCTTTGTTCTGGCCAGTAAGAATCTCTCTTGGCCCCCACCTTACTAACAGACGGACAACTCATTATTTTAAACCTGGCTTGGTGGCAGCCATGTCTAAGAACCAATGTTTTAAAATGCCCAGGTTTTGCAGTAACTGACTCTGTAAACTCTTGTACGGTAACTTCATAATGGCCCTTCTTACCTCATTTTCCTTTCCTGTCCACAATTGATGGTGGCCATCAAGCTTATTTAAACTGGGTTGCAATCTGGATATTGCATAACAGTCTGACACATTAGCCACATGATGGGACCAAACCCAAGCTGTTGGAACATATGGGTAACAGGATCCAAGCAGAGATTAGCAACACTTGCAAGTCTCCCAGCGACCTTGGCAAGGGCTGCAAAGACCTCCTCCACTGGTTTTTGGCAGCGTAGGTTTTATCTAGTTAATTAACAGTCTAGTCTTTCTGCACATGGTAGGGTAGTTAGGAGCAACTGGAAGGTTAATGTGCTCTCTTGCTCCTTAAGAGTCTCTTTCCTCTTTGTCATATCTAAGCTTGTTATTGTCTGTCAGACTATCTTAGAGGTGGGCAAAACCGCACTTGCCCTATCTCATCCACAAATGGAGGAAGACTATTCCCTCTGGGAACTTACACTGTGGCAGAATGGAATGTCCCAGACATGGTCAAGCTGGTTCTTGTGATGTTGGGTGGGACATTAAGGTGTGTACCATGCAAAGGTATGGTCTGCTTTCCCTAGCTGTGGTCTTTTGGCGAAGTCACTGGGTTTGGGAAATCAGAGTTCCAGTTCCCCTTGCTATGAGCTTATTATGCTAATCATGGGGAATGACACGATCTCATTTCTCCAACCCAACATGCTTTTTGTTAAGCTCTCTGAGTCGTGGGCTGCATCTTGCAGTGTGTAAATAAATCAATAAAAAGTTTCTGCATTCTACAGGGGGTCAGGTTGTGCCACAACAAGCCCCGGGAAGGGACAGGCAATTTTTAAACGTGATAGCTTTGTTTATAGTATAGCTTATTTAAATGTTGTGCTTTGTTTATTGTTATTATTGTATGTTTGTACTGACTTTGTTACGGCCATAGCCAAACAATAATAAACCATTTATTTAATAAATAAAATAAAACCTAATTCTGCCTGGCAGAATGAAACCCGGATCACAGTTGTATTGAAGCACTTAAGAAATCACAGCTAAGTAACAAAACTGTAGGGGTAAACGGGAGTTGGATTGGTACTTTCCAGATGGAATTTTATCTATAGTTGGGGTTGCCAGATCAAATTTTCAAAAATAAGGGGGACACTACTGAAATAATGGACACCCATTATTTATTTATTTATTTATTTATTTAGACATTTAATTAAATGTCTATGCCTCCCTTCCCAGAGGAAGGAGCTTGGAATAAGAGATCGTGATTATGTAAATAAGGGGTGTCCATTATACTCAGTGGAGCTGCAGGGCTCTAAAATATTAAAGTAAGGGACACCTGGCAACCCTACCTATGACCAGAGTGGTAGAAAACCTGTCAGGTTTCCCAAGTTCTTTTCCTGACCTCTCTGTGTTTCTTGCTCATCAGTATTGGATTGTCTCATTGTTTCCATTTGCTCCCTGTTTCTGTATCCCCTTGGTGTCTCTTATAGATTTGGATTGTAAATCACCAACACCTAGCTTCCACTAGTGGGACACATTCTATTTCAAACCAATACTCCACTTGACATTACTGGTCTTGAGGGTTCTGACTGTGGTGATTGTGGAGCTGAGCAGGCACCGATGTCACCCACAAAATACTCTGTGGAGAATAAGGAGTTGGCAGCGGATTAACGCTTTGAACCACGCCTGGAGACATCATTTGCACCCAGGCACCAGGACAGAGTGGGATGGGGCCTAGGTGTGCCCAAGCTATCTGGGCTGATTGAGAACCCAAGCTTCACAAGTTAAAAAATCTGGAGTCAAGTCCCTGAAAATCATGATTGACTTTAAAATCCTAAGATTTAAAAAATAAAATATAGTTTGTCATCAGGCTTTGGTGGGATTTTTTGTTTGTTTTTGAGCCTTCACACATTTTAGTCGGATTGTCAAGCTTTTCTCCACAATCATGAGATCCAGAATCCCTTTTACAGTGAAAGCTGGAATTCTCATGATTTTTATCATGAGTTCAGTCTGGGCCAAGAAAAGTTACCAGATGGGCTTTTTGCAACCCATGAACCACTTGTGCATCCCTGTAAAACTGGAGTGGTGTTCTGTATTTCTGCAGAGACAAATGTAGTGAAGCCCCTAGTTCATGACGAGCTCCTACACCATCTAGAAAAAAAAGAACGATCTAACCTCGCTAAATCATTTCACTTCATGCAAAATGCGCACTGTACATACATATTTGTTTGGGGGATAAATGGGGAAAGTTTTGTCAAGGACTTTGACTTTGAGAGACTTGAGTGAAGGTTGATTAGGAGAGCTAAATATTCCAGTGTTAATGGGTGGGGAGATTTTTCAATTTTCTTGGGTGCAGCAGTTATAGACACAGCTGGGAATCTGGAGCACAGTTGCTCCAGCAAAACCTGCTGCTTATATTATGCAAATTATTTCCATTAGTACATATTACAAGATGAGTACCATATCCCTGAGTGTGGTTGGCTTGTGTTAATGCTGCTTTTAAGGCCTAACCAAATGAAACCTTAGTAGCACCTGATATGAGGCAACTTCAACTTGCATAACAAGTGTTTATATTGAGTTAGTATAGGTTGCCTATTTATTTAAATTTATATCCTGCCCTTTTTCCTTGAGGCTCAGGGTGGGTTACAATATAATATTATTTATATAGCGCCAGCAATGTACCTGGCACTGTCCAATCAGTAGTTTTAGACAGGTCCCTACCCCAAGGGGCTTACAATCTAAGGGAGAGGTGAACAGCAGGAGAGACAAGGATATATTAATGAGGCTGAGAAAATGCAGGTGCATGTGTTTAACTTTGTTACAGGGAAGAGATTCTGAGGGAGGGAGGGAAGAGGACACAATTTCACTCATGACAAGCCAGGGAAAGCTTGAAGGAAGAGGTAGGTTTTCAGGAGGGATTTTAACGTTGGGGGGAGGGAGCAGAATTAATGTATCCAGGGAGGGAGCTCCAGGCATGAGGGGCAGCAAGGAAGAAGGGGCAAAGCCTTTTATAGGAGATGTGGAGTCATAAGCAGGCGAGGGTGGGGGCAGAGGCGGAGAGAAGCTCCCAGGCACGAATGTGGCAGGATACAAGAGTGAAGAGATATGGGGGGAGCAAGGCTCTGAAGAGCCTTGATGGTGAAGACCAGGAGCTTGTGCTGAATGCACTCACATAGAGGGAGCCAGTATATGGCGGAGAGGAGAGGCTGAATATGGTCAAAGCAACGGGGATGACTTTGTCAGCAGAGCATTGAACAGTGATGAGGGGGATGAGATCAGAACAAGGGAGTCCAGTAAGGAGGAAGTTACAATAGTCAAGGCAAGAGATGACGAGAGCATGGACTAGGGTTTTTGCAGTAGCAGCAGTAAGGGAGGACCAAATTTTAGCAACATTATATGGAGTAAAGTGGCAGAATTTGGCAACAGCCTGGATCTGTGGTTTAAAGGGAGAGGGAGGAGTCAAAGATTAATCCCAGGCTACACACCTGAGGGGCAGGCTGGATGATGACACCCTCAATGGAAACTCAGAAGGAAGTAGCAGGGGAACGTTTTGGGGTAAGATGAGGAGTTTGGTCTTGGCCATATTAAGCTTGAGCTGGCGGCGAGACATCCAAGCAGAGATGCCAGAGAGACAGTCAGCGATACGAGACTGGATGGAGGAGGAGAGTGCGGGAGAGGAGAGAGAGGAGAATTGTTTCTCACCTGCATACAGATGGTACTGGAAGCCATGAGATTCAGTGAGTTTACCTAGAGAAAGAGTGTAAAGGGAGAAGAGAAGAGGGCCCAGGACAGAGCCTTGGGGAACTCCCATGGACAGGGGAAGCAACGTAGCGGAGTTACCAGTAAGAGTAATGTTGAAGGAGCGGTTCGAAAGATACGAAGAGAATTGGTCGAGAACAGCATCCTGGAAACCAAGGGACTGTAGTGAATCCAGGAGGAGGCCATGGTCGACACTGGCCCTTTTCACACGGACACTCAAACACTGATAAAATGGGTGTTACATTTTATTATGCATGTTGCAGGTGTGCTCTGTGGGTGCCCTGCAATATGTATAATATGTAACACCCATTTTATCAGTGTTGGAGTGTCTGTGTGAAAAGGGCCAGTGTCAAAGGTGGCAGAGAGCTCAAGCAGGACAAGAATGGTGTAGAGGCCCTTACTTAACTAAGACAAGGTCATCAGTGATTTTGGCGAGGGCAGTCTGTCGAGTGGAGAGGGCGGAAGCCCAATTGAATGGGGGTCAAGGGAGGAATTAGAAGAGACTTATTACTATATATTAATATTATTACTTAATAAATATGAAATAATAACGCTAATTAAAATCCCCTCCCTCTCCATAGCCTATCTCTACCTGCCAAATGCTTGGCTGAATAAAAAGGTTTTAGGCCAATGTAGGAGCCTGAAGACTGTGTAAGAGGCACAGTATTGCAAACGGGCAGGAAGAAGAGTTCGGTAACCCATTCAACTTGAACTGCATGTGGTTTGGACCCAAGGTCCAGCTTTATGAGCCTTGTCAAAATGAAAAGGGAGATAAGCAGAGGGAGATCATGGCCACAACATAACTGTTCATGGCGTAGCAATGTTGTATGACAGGTCTAAACAGGAAAGGAAGAGTAATGGTGTCTTAGTGAAAGTGCTGGGCATTTGGCTAGAACTTAATACCAATAATAGGAATATGGCAGTACCCTGGGGTTAACCTCTCTACTTGTAAATCTTCCCTCCTAATGGGATCTTGCCTATCGGTGACCAGTCTGGACCTCAGTGTTGCCTTTTCCAGAAGACCTCCCCTCTAGCAGCACCGTCGCTCCGCCCCATGGGCTGGAATGCTGGCTTGTTCTGCTGTGGTTCATTGAGGAGTGCCACCTGCAAAGCCATCAACCCCATTTCTGGGCTGTCTTTGCTCTCCCATCCAAGCTTTGTGCAAGTTCACTCATGCAAAGATGGCTAGAGGTGCTATGATTGCAGACCTACGTCTGTTCTTCTTTTGGTCACAAGTCAAGCTGACGGCCGCTGTGTCCAGATATTAACCCAGGGCATCCTCATTATTAGCATCTGCAGGGTATCCTTTTCCTCTCTCCACAGCTGTCTCTTTTTACTTTCCCCATTTCATGCCCATGCTCGCTCTCCCTGCTGGATCAGCTCTCAATGCAGGCTTCTAAACGCATGACCCCATGGGATTCACTTTTTATAAAATTAATTCTGTCTTGGGCTGCTCAGCAAGAACTGGAGCATATCTGGCTGTTGGGGTTCATGATGCCCAAACAGGTTCAATAACCAGTTTCCTGCTTTAGATTTGCCAAAGCACTAAGAGGGTGCAAGACCTTTCTTTCCTGCTGTTCCCAAAGAAATGTGATGTGATGTGGTGCTGCCTTGCAGGAAACGTCTTTGCACCTGCACACTGAGTTCTCAGGACTGGTGAACCCCAAAGGGGGGGAAACACATCTTATAAGGACAGTCTTTCACCCTGATTAGTCATTTTCCACTGGACTCTTTGTGCAATGTGCAACACATGGAATCCTGCTTGGGCCCAATGTGTCCACATGACCCTGCCTCAATGGAGCACCGTGACATTGGAGATGCCCCTGCTCAGGAGAGCCTGATCGCAGTCTGAGCGGCTTGGACTGGGAGCGTGACTGGCCAAAGCCTGGCAGAACTATTTTTGTCTCATTTGTTGAGCCTCAAGCCTCTAACAAAGAGAGCCAAAAGCTAGCCCTGGCAAAGAAGCAGGGTGGTGTTTAACATTATAACACCTACAACCGTCAGTACTGTCCTTGCCCTGCAAAGCTTTCACTCTAAGAAGATAAGAAATGCATGAAGGGTGTGGTAGGTGCATGTTTCTGTACAGTCATCCATGTACATTTGATGTGAGCATATGTAGTATATATAGTTATCATTTATATAAATACACACACACACACACACCCCTCATACGCTTTTGGGGGTGGGGGGGGGGAGAGAAATAATGCGCGTATATTTTTAGTTTTAAAATCCCCATTTTATATCCGTAAAACTTGTCCAAGCTTCCTCCTAGTTACCTGCTTCCTCAGTCTGGCTCAATCTGAGATGTTAGCTGATTTCTCTAAATGAAATCCCTGGAAGTCATGGTTTGTCATGTAAAATGACAGATCATAATCTCTAGGCACTAGCCATCTGCTGCGACAACAGCCAGGCTCCCTCTCCTCCTGTTACAATAGAGATGCCAACCTCCTGCAGGGTGGCAGAGGCTGATAATTAAGAAGATGTCAGCTTCTGTTCCCATCAGGCACCACAGAGAACTAGTGGAGGCCAGGTTGAATAGGGCCTATCCAGAGAGGAAGCTAGCGAAGGCAAGCCAGGCTGAGCTGGCTTATTGTATTCTACACGTCAACACAGCATATGGATTACCTAGGCCTGAAAGATCTGCTGCTGCTTGGGTCCATTTGCATTTCCCAGAGACAGTAACTAGACACTGGGGCAACATCCCTACATTGGCTGCCCTCTGCTCTTTCCATTCAGGCAAAGGTTTCATTGACAAAATGGAATGTAAATTAAATACATTTGCATGCAGTGAATAGAAAGTGGCCATGAGAAAGGAGCTATTCTTGGGAGATCTTTCTTTTTCCTTTGCAAGGCCCCCCCTCAGCAGATAGTCATTTAGCCAGTATCCAGAAAGTGTCTCTTTCATCCAGAAAATGTTTCTTTCAATCTGTCCGAGTAATTCGTCCCTTAATGAACTGGAGATGGCCACAAAGGGAGCCCAGGCAACACACTTCGATGTAGCATGGGTGGGTGGCAAATGCCTTTAGACCTTTATTTTGTTGATGGCGGCATTGTGTTGCTGAGTGATGTCTACAAAGACTAATAAACGGACATAAATAGCAGGCCATTCAGGGCTGAAGATCTGTCGCACCAAAAGAAGTGTCCTTGAAAGCCAAATGTCAAGCAAAAATATCGCAACAATGTCAAGCAAGTAGCCCAGTTCATCTACCTGTGTAGCACCAGACTAGCCAATGAGAACCACAGGAAGGAAATGGTAGGAAAAGCATCCACAGCATTTACTGAAGTTAATATATGGAAATCCAAGGTATGCAGCACCAGAACAAAGCACAAAAGATTCACCTCTAGCATCCTCTCAGTGCTAACATACAGCTGTATGAACTGGAGATCTACCAAAACATTAGAAAACGTGGATGCCTTCAAAAACCAGTGCCTACAGAGGGTTCTGTGTATTGGACAGAAAGACTTCATCCCCAGCTCAGAGATTGGAGGAATCACTAAACAGCATCTCAGCCACACGAAAAGGAAACATTTGGACATATTGTAGACTGGATGCCAACACAATGAAACTGTCTGGTAGAAGCCCACTGGTACAAGAAAAAGAGGGCACTCAAGATAAACGTTTATGTAAAGCCCTTAGCAAGGAGAGCAGAACAGTCAATCTCAACACTATGGAGCAGCAAATGACAGAGTGGAATATTGGATGAGGCTAGTTTCCACTCTGTGTGCCAACACTGACACAAGGAAGGATCTGAAGCTAAGCTACTGGCAATCTAGACTGCGTATATTGGAACCATTGCAGGTGAGGGTGGCCTGGAATAATCAGCTAGGAATGGATAAAGTCAGACTCTTTAAGTCTTCTAGCTTCCAGGATTCATACCCCAAAACTTTCCAAAGTCTAGTCTTTAATGGCTTGCCATCAATGATTCCTTCCGCTGCAGTCTTGTATGTGCGTGTACCCCGGTCTAATAGATCTCCCTGTCAGCCCATGTTTGCTGCTGTCCATTCTGTAATTTGTTGCCCAGTCCTCTCTGTTTATATACAGCCCCTGCACTGGGGTGGGATATCTAGACTTACTGACTGTAACCCCATTTTGAGGCTTAAATTAGGGCTGAAACTCGATCTCGGTATTCTCTCTTTTCTTGACGAGAATCTGGGTTCTTGGCTTGTTCTTGCAAACAAGAATGAGCCAAGAATTGTTTGGATTCTCATTGAGAAAAGGCGAGAATCTCTAACAGCCCCTTTCCCTGTGCTTGCAAAAAACTAACAATCTCCTCTTACTCACCTGGCTGCTTCTCCGAGTCCAGGGGAACTGCTCCAGCCGTTGTGTCTCACCGCTGGATCTCTCCCTCTGCAGGGGAAGGAGGGAAGCCTCCAAGGGGGAGGCAAATAAATAAATCACTGAACATGGTCAAAATGACTGCTGGAGCCATTCTGAGTATGTGTCCCCTTTCCAAAATGGCGCTGACAATGTCCGTGCCATTTTGGAAAAGGGCAGCCATCTGCACATGCTCAAACGGCTGCTATTTTCCAAAATGGCACTGACGCTACTTTCACCATCTTGGAAAAGGGCCACACATGCTCAGAATGGCTCTGGTGGCCATTTTGAGCATGTGCAGTGATTTATTTTATTTTAAATTTTATTATGTTAAATATATATACACTGCTTTTGAATATGAAGTGTGTATGAATACAAGCATATAGTATACATGTTTTTTCCTTTTTTCAATTAGCATAAAACACAAACATAACTTAACAGAACATTGTTTGCCAGTGTACTATTTGGTATATCTGTTACTCTTCCTGCAAAACGATGTATTATATCGCATAGTCCACAATATATGACTTGGCATCTTCTGCTCGTGTGGAAACTTGAATGCTGTTTATACAAGCGAACCACCACGTGGCAAGTTTTTTGTATTTCTCATCCATATTTACAGTGATCTTCTCCACTGAGTACATATACCACATTCGCTTTATCCATTCAGTCTTCGAGAGATCTCATGCGTTTTTCAAGTTCCACTCTATGATAGTAATTCCAGCTAGAGCTGTTCGTTTACAAGTAGCTTGGTGATGACTCATCAAAGGCAAGTCTGGATAGATCCCAAGAGGAGAGCTATCTCTGCTCAAAATGGTTTTATTAGCCCTGTAGTTTTTTCATATACCCCCATATCGTGTGCCCCAAAGGCTCTATTCTGGAACAGTCCCACCAACAATGTAGGTAGGTACCTTTTTCTCCACACTCGTCAACAGAGGCCGTGCAGTGATTATTATTTTATTTTTAAAAAATCTCCTCCTTGGAGGCTTCCCCCCGCTTCTTTCCCCGTGAGAAGCTGAGTGGGGAGAGAGCTTGCAGCGCGACCCAGTGGTGGCTAGAGCAGCCCCGCCCCCCGACTCAGAGAGGCAGCCGGTTGACAAAAAGGGACCTTTCTTTTTTCTTTGCAAGTGCAGAGGGAAGGTTAGAGGTTCCCCACCCCTGAGAGATCTCATGAGATCTCAAACCATTAGCGAGATCTTCTCGAGATCTTGCTGCCGGTTCTCAATTCTTGTGAGGTTCTTGCAAGAATAATTTTGATTCTCATTTCAGCCCTGTTTTAAATCTAATTTTGCAACCCCCGACAGCAAAGACACACAAAGTATTAATTGGAATAGTGAGCCCAGACACAAATGGCATGAGTGACCCCACTTCAACAGAAGCATTGTTTCCAAGTCAGCGAAAGTATATATAGTTCCATTCGTTCTGGTGCTGCTCAGACCTCACCCGGAGCACAGTGTCCAGTGCGGGGCACTTCGTTTTAAGGAGGACATGGACAAATTGGAGCACATTTAGAGGAGGGTGACAAAGATGATAAAGGGTCTGTAAAGCAAGTCTTACGAGAAAAGGTTGAAGGAACTGGGTATGTTTAGCCTAGCAAAGAAGAGACTTATAGCAGTCTTCAAATAACTAGTGCTCTGCATTTCTACAAAGGGCAGGACTAGAAATAATCTCTTGTGTCGCATGAGGAGGTAAGGGTTTGTGGATGGTTTTTGTGCACGTGTGGGATTTATGTGCAGAGGTTTCATTTATACATGCAGAGGTATTATGGCAGGCTGTGGACGTATGTTCGAGAAGAGCTTTTATTGCAGGCAGTGGATGGGACAGAGCTGAGCTGAAATGGAAACTCATTGGCTGTTCCCATCGCCAGGCAAACTCCTCAGCAAGAGAAATTGATATGGCATGAGGAATGCCAGTTCAGTTGGAAGTAATGAAGCTTTGGCAATGTCAGTAGCCCTTAATGGGCATAAAATGGCTGATGCTTATTTGCTTAAGGGAGCAGGGGAGGATCTGCAATGCCAAAGAAGGGGTTGGGGCTAAAGGCCAGGAGGGAAAAAAGTAAGGAAGCCACAGAGAGGGAATGAAAGACGGGAAAGGCAAGCTCGGTAGAATGACAGGTAGGATGCTATTCAGCACATCTGGAATTAGGGGGAGACTGGGTAGAATAATGTGTAGGATGCCACCAGGAGAGACTGGAATTGAGGGTGGGGAGACAGGGTGGAATGGTGTGTAGGCGGTCTCCAAGGAGCAGCTGAAATGATGCAAAAGACCCCCAGAAGCACTGGAATGACTGCAGTCTGGGTGCAACTATGGGTGGAAGGACACAAACACACACACACACTTTCTTTCCTTTTTCTCTTCATGGCTTCCTCACCTCCTTCCTGGTGAAGGGATAGTCAAGTTCCCGATTCTCACACAGATATTTTTTTTAAAAAAACCAGGAGTCGGGGGGCCATATATATTTTTTTTATTTATATAAAAATTTTATCCCGCCCCTTCTGCCCACAGGGCAGCCCGGGATGGCGAACAACAAAGATAAAAGAATAAAATAATTTAAACCCAGGATTATCCCCAACCTGTTATCTGCAAACTCCCATTGTACTGTAACCAAGCCAAGAACATGTACCTGAGTTCTCGCATCCTCATGATTGTTGCGTCCCTTGTCTCTCCCTCTGTTCCCCCGTCCCTGTCTTTAGATTGTAAGCTCTTGGGCAGGGACCGTGTCTATTTTATTCTCTGTAAAGCACCAGGTACATGGCTGGTGCTATATAAATGCTTATAATAATAATAATTAATAATTATTATTATAATTATTTTATTTATTATTATAATATAATAACAGGAAGGCAGATTTCAATTAGATATCAGGGGAAACTTCCTAACAGTGAGAGCTGTGCAGCAGTGGAACAAGTGGCCTAGGGAGGTGGTAGGTTCTCCATTGCTGGAGGTTTTTAAAAGAGGCTGGGTGGCCATCTGTTGGGGATGTTGTCACTGTAGTCAATGTCATCCTGCACCCAAGCAGGGGTTGGACTTAGAGGACCCTCAAGGTCCCTTCCATCTCTAAGATTCTATTAATCTCTGCCTTCCTTACAACAACCTTTTACTAGCTTCCAAGTGTGTAATCTCTGTTCCTCAAGACTTCTTTTTGCAAGACTAAACACATCTATTTTCTTTCAATCTTTCATCCGAAGGAAGGAAGACCCTAACCCCCCAAATATAAACTATATACATATAGTGTCCCTCTCTCTCCCTACATACCCCTCCCTTTGCCCATTCTAAAATGTAAACCTCTCAGTGTAGGGATCTGTCTCTAGCCATGACTGGTCAGCACCAGGCACATTGCTGGCACTATATAAATAACAAATAGTAATAATAAAATTCCCATTAAGACTACACTCTGGAATAACTTTGGTAAAAGAGTAGCTAGCCCTTTTCTGGGTAGGGAGGAGTACCAACCAGGGAAGCTGTGGAATACCAATAGTTGGAAGTTTTTTAAAAGTAGGTTAGCTAAGCCTTTTCTGGGGATGGAACAGGTCACAGGTTCACAAACTGAAACCCACACACCACCCCCCAAGTGGGGTCACTCATGCCATTTGTGTCTGTGCTCACTATTCTGATTGATACTTCACATGTATTTGCTGTTAGGGGTCACAATTATAGTTAAGCTTCAAAATGGGGTTGCATGGTCAAAACGTGTGGGAACCACTAATCTAGATATAAATACACCTAGTAGCCTGCCCCAGTGCAGGAGCTGAACTAGTCATTACCCCTAGAGGTACCTTCCAGCTTTATGATCTTGTAATTTCTATGAAAGCTACAGCAGAGCAGAGTTCTGTTTCCCTGAAACATGATCAATCCCTCCTGGGCATTCCATGCTGGCATTTCTCCTCCCTTAGTCCACTTTTATCTGCAGTTGATAGAATCGAACAACCAGGGCAGACTCTCTCCCCTGTGGGCAGCACAGGAAGCATTTTGGCCAGACCCAGCCAGGAAGGAGTTGAGTCACATTTCCAGTTGCTACCTAGACTTTGTTCACAGACTAGGGTGGTTTTTCCATTTTCCTCTTTCTTGTCTGTGTGTTCGGTTCTCTGCCAAAACCACCCTTATGAACTGCCCCCAACAGCCATCTCTTCTGCTGCATCTGAGTTGCCCGTACCTCTTTCCCTTGCATTGCAGACTTATTTAAAGGACTCCCAATGGGGAAATTTGAACTTGACGGTTCCCCAAACCATAAGAGAGATCCTTTCAGGAAAAAAAGGAAGAAATTGACATCTGCTAAACCAGCTGTAACCCAATGGAACAGGATTGTGGCCTTTGTATTTGTCTTGGGTTGGTGCTAACATTTAAGCTAGTATGCTGTGCTTGCATACTTTAGCATTATGCAGAAAATACATCTTGTAAGATTAACAATACATTTTGCATTTCAGGTGACCAAAACTGATGGATTTATATTTTTGCAGAACCAAAATATGACATGAATCCAAGGAAATACAGCAGAACCCCATTGACACATTAGGGGACATGGGGTCTTTTGCCCAGATTAGAGGGTTGTTTAGATAAGTGAGGTCTCACTGTAATAGTAATAGTCCTTTAAGAGTTTTTTTTTGGGGGGAGGGGACTTAAGGAGTGTCCAGAGTAAGGAAGGATCCAGACAAGAGGCCAGATAGAAGGGTTTCTGTTGTATCTTGTGTTGGAACTGATATGTAAAGTGAATTGTTCTGTTAATATGTACTGAATACAGCAATAGTGACTTACGTTACCACTTCTTGAGACCTATGACTTTTCCAGACATGTTCTTGCTTTTTGCTTTATGGAAGGATCTTTTAAAGCAATGATCTCAACTGCCAGTTAATAAGATTGGTGGTTTTAAGTGCAGTAATAAAACTTGGAATATTTTCAATGAAATAAACTCAAGGTGACCAAGTCATAGGGCTAAGTCAGAGCTTGGGTGTGACCAGTTCCTATAATATGACTCACTTTGAACCCTTCCCAACACTGCTCTTTGTGGAAGTGCCTTTGCAACTTGCTTTTTCAAAGGTAGAAGGGGGCAGGGGTAAGCAAATAAACAACAGCCCTGCAAATCTGGTGTTTGGGAAGGGGCAATCTGAAATGGGCAGCTTGTTACTTTTGTCCTGTGTTTTTTTGTGTTTTTTTTAATAAATGGAAATTGTCAAGTTTAGGAGTCCTTTCTACTTGCAGATATAGTATGTATGTATCAAATATGTACTCCTATGCTCTGTATAATTGTTTTTGAGTTTATTTATATGGCTATTTTAACATTTTTTTTAACAATAAAAAAAATTTCAAATATAAACTGTCAAGTCCCCCACTCTTCCTGTAAAGAATCTGTTATCCCTTCATTCCAAAGTCATTTTTAAATGCCTGGCTATACAATTATCCTTTGAAAGAGGGTTCGAACACAACGGAAGACGCTGACAGAATCTTAAATGCTAAGTGCTGCTGTCCCCTCTGAGGGGGTTGGTTTGACTGGAAAGGATTTGGCTCTTTTACAATAATCGAGGCTGAAATTAAGGCTTTCAGAGAGCTTGAAAGGGGAACAACCTGTTCTCATGGCAAAGAGTGCCAGGGTATTTCACTGTCTACCATTGCAGATTTTCTGTGATGACAGGATTCACTCTGCAGGGCACAGCATGATCTTCAAACAGCTTTCACCTCTCTGAGTAAACTCGGGGATGGTATCGCGGAATTGCTGTTGTGCACTGAAGTACATTCAGTCTCGGCATCTGCAGGGTTTGTAAGATGTGTGTTCATGTGGTGCTGCCGAAGGGAAGGGTTTTGGGTACATACAAACTACCCCTCCCCTCCTAGGTTCCTTTTCCCAACCAGCCCTCTTTTATCTACTTCAAACCTTTTCCTGTGGGCACAGAGGCTGCTGTTTAGTTGGAATTGGATAGAAATGCTGGTCCCTGTCCAGCAGGAGAAGAGCCCAGACGGCTGGGGGAAGAGGGAGAGCTGTTCATTGATTATGGGTAAAACACATGCTGCCATCATTATTATTATTATTATTATTTTATTATAAGCACTTGTATAGCACCAGCTGTGTACCTGGCACTTTACAGAACAATGAGATGGATGTGGTTTCTGCCTATTTCTTACAATCTAAAAAACTCAGAGGGGGGAGACAAGGAGAGGGGACATAGGGAGAGACAAGGGACAAAACATTCAAGCGGATGCGAAGTCTCAGGTGCACGTGCTAGGCTTGGTTGTAGTCAGGGGGAGGGCAGACTGTAAATGTTGAGAGGAAAGTTCTAGCAAGTGTTGGGAAAGGTGACGAGGAAGAGGTGGGGTTTTGAGGAGGGATCTGAAGGAGCAAGGCGCCTGTGGGCAGGGAGGGAGTTTCAGGCATAAGGGGCAGCAAGGGAGAAGGGACGAAGGTGGTTAGGGGAGCAGGGGAGATGAGGGAGAGCAAGGGAGGGGATAGAGGAGGAGCGGAGAGTGCGTGCAGGAGCGTGTAAGGAGATAAAGACAGAGGTAAGGGGGAGCCAGGCTGTGAAGGACTTTGTAAGTTTGTAAAGGATGCGTTGGGGAAGGGGGAGCCAGTGAAGTGAGGAAAGGAGAGGCTGCACGTGGTCG
Organism: Sphenodon punctatus; assembly: GCA_003113815.1. Classification (NCBI taxonomy): domain Eukaryota; kingdom Metazoa; phylum Chordata; class Lepidosauria; order Sphenodontia; family Sphenodontidae; genus Sphenodon; species Sphenodon punctatus. Next base: position 1,836,202 of record QEPC01004800.1, on the reverse strand, counting down.
AAGTGACAGGCCGAGTGGATGACCCTAGCAGCAGAGTTTTGGATGGAGATAAAGGGGGAGCGATGAGAGCGGGGGAGGCCAACAAGGAGGAGGTTGCAGTAGTCAAGGCGAGAGATGACCATAGGAGCGAAGAGAGTTCAATAGGAGTGGATGGTCAATAGTGTCAAAGGCAGCGAAGAGGTCAAGGAGGACAAGAATGGAGTAAAGGCACTTAGATTTAGTGACAAGCAGGTCATTGGTAATCTTGGCATGGGCAGTTTCAGTGGTGTGAAGGGGGCTGAAGCCAGATTGGAGAGGGTCCAGGGAGGAGTTGGTGGAGAGGAGTTCCAGACAGCGGGAGTAGACAACACGTTCCAGAAACTTAGAGGTGAAGGGTAGGAGGGAGACCAGCCGGTAACTAGAGGGTCAAGGGTGGACTTTTTGAGGATGGGAGAGAAAGTGGCATTCTTGAAGGCGGAGGGGAAGGAGCCAGTGGAGAGGGAGAGATAATGACATGGAGAGGGGGGAGAGGGGACAAACAGTGGTAGCAATGGAGGTGAGGAGGCGGGAGGGGATTGGGTCGAGAGGGCAGGTGGAGGGGATTGGGTTGAGAGGGCAGGGAGGAGATTTCCTCAAGGGAGGCAGAAGGGAAGGAGGAGAGTTGGGGGAGAGGGAGGGGGTGAAGAGGGAGCAGGGAGAGGAGACGGGTGGGAAGCAATGTCCTGGCAAATCTTGTTAATCTTTGAGGTGAAGAATGACGTGAGATCCTGAGGAGGGCAGGGCGGCTTGAGAAGGGAGTTGAAGGTAGAGAAGAGGCAGCGAGGGTCACAAGAGTGGGATTCAACCCGGCCTGGGGTGGAAATCTACAGAGGACATGGTCTGGGCCAGGTCAGGGCACCAGCCATACGTGCCCGCAGCCAGGCGGCCACCCACACAGCCTGGGGAGGGAGAAGGCCGCAACGGGGAGGTGGGCAGCCCCACCCCCACGCCTCTGCCAGAGCGGGCCCCAATCTTGGCCAGGTCGTGGTGGGCCACAGCAGACGTCTTAGCCCACTGTGGCCTGCTTTGGCCCAGGTGAGCCTCAGCCTGATCTGTGACTTTGGGGGTTTCCCAAGATCAGAGCCTGGGAGTAGCTACCAACGGTGCAGGGAAATCCCAGGCCAACATCTGATGGCACAAAAACAGCAGTGCCGGTGACCCATGGGCCTAAGCAAGCGGGCCACTGTCACGTCTGTTTTTACCCTGTGCAGCAGGATCACCCTTTTGTATTGTGCCCTTTGAGTAACGGATGCAATGTGCCTTGCCCTTCAGGGCTTCTGTGCTGTGATCTCTGGATGCGCGCATTGTTCTCGGCCCATAAATATAACACGGCAGGACAGGTCCCTGATGAAATGCTTCCTGCTTTTTTGTGCCGTTAAAACGTCCTCATCCTCTGCAAAAGGACACCTGGGCCTGATTAGCCACAGGTTGTGGATTGGGAGGTGAGCTCTCAGAGGCCAGAGACAGACTGCACAGCTGGGTCTGACAGCAAGAGCTGCCCCCGTGGCAAATGGAGATTGATAGTATAATCCAGACCTTTAAGAAGTACTATGGTGAACCCCCCTTCATTATTTATACCTGGCTGCTGATCTCTGGGAGGAAGGAGGAGAGAGGAGCAGAACTTGGCAGTAGTGGTACCCGAGAGGCTTCGCTGAGAGGGAGCCACCTAGGAGACTCTTTTGGTGAGGCTACCTGTGCAGCTACTGCTGAAGAGGGAGGAGCTGGGTCTTCTGTGCCCAGTTAGGCAGCGGCTCCCTCTTAACCCTGGGCAGATGGGACTAAGGCGGAATTTTCTTTTGGGGGTGGGGAGGGGCGTGGCTTGTCAGGACTCAGCCCTGGAAATTACATTCAGGTTGGGGTGGGAAGTGGAGCCCTGGGAAATGTTCCCAACAGGAGTGTGCACCCCAAAATGTGATGGAACAGGCAAAGGCTGATATTGGTCAGTTCAAGTTTGGAAACAAAAGCCAGGGGGGAAAAACCATTCAGGTTTGGCTTTTGTTAATGACTTTCCTGCCCCACCCCCTGTGTTGGTCGTTGTATAGATTAAGAAGAACTCCTGCCCTAGATTCAGCCGTAGAGAGGCTGGGTGGTCCAGTTGTTGGGGTGCTAGCTGGAAACTAGGGTTCAGTTCCCAGCCATGACAAAAACTGGGGCGGGAGTGTGGCTTCTGGGGCAGGCTTGGGTGTGGACAATTCAGGTTTTACAAATTAAGCACAGCATCCCTGTCTGCCCTCGAGCTGCAAGGTGGCTGTGGGCCAGTTGTCCTTTTAAGAATGAACAGAGGGATTAGTGGCTGCTGCAAATGGCAGCTTCCTTTTCTTGCTTCTAAGGAAGTTGCATGGCCACGCCTCCCCCCGGCAGCCCCTTTTGGTGAGAGCCTCAGTACAGGTGCCCAAGAGCCACATGCGGCGCTCGAGCCGCCATTTGCTCACCTTTGCCATAGGCTATACATTTGGCCCCATGGCATACATCTTGCCAAATGCTTTCCCTGTGCACAAGACCCCTCAGTCCCTGTCCTGAACTAGGCCTACTGCCATCTGAAAAGCAGGCCTGTAATTTACAGTGAGGTAGATTATTGCAGTGAGTAAAAGCTGCTATTTGAGCCCCTGGCATGGTATGTGGTAGGGCTACCTGGGATGTTAAGTTCTGTCACAACTATTCCAGAGGAAAGGACAACCGGCTTAGACCAATGAAGTAGTTTGTGGCTAGGGGGGATACAGTTCTGGCCTCTCTGCAAAGTCAGGATGCCAGCATTACTTTGGTTCAGATTAGGAAGAATTTCTTCACAGCCCTAAGCGCTGAACTGGATACGCTTCTACTGAGGTAGCACTGTTGTCGCTCCACCTGAGAGCAAAGTCTGTGTGGGGACAGAGGAATGTGGTAAAAATGAGCCGCTTGCTTCACAAGGAGTGGTCTGTGTTCCACAGCAAGGTGCTGTAAAGGATGGATGCTGGAGGGCAGTGGTTCCCAAAGCTTATGTCTCTGTGAGCCCGTGTTGAGACTTACCATGATCTCAGGGAGGTACAAAGCCACACAGAATTTATCGTGCATCGGTCAGTTCCCAGCCCTTTCTGTAGGTGGCATGTCTTGGTTTGGGGGCCTAGTTTACAGTTTTGAAAGCCCTGCTGTAAGAATTTCTATAGAAACAGTTCCCGGATGGTGGCTTTCTGACTCACCCTGCACCACTTTGTTTTGAAGGCTTGGTAACCTAATGGCAGCATTGCCCATCTTGGAATCTCTGGTCTGATCCTATGCCCTGACAGTCTTCTGGCTGATAGTGCGGCACAGCTCTGGCCATTCAGAAAGTGTCTAGCACTGAATAATTCAGAGGACAGAAACCGTAGCAGAGAAGCTGGAGCTCCCTAATGCCTGTAATTGCCTGGCAGCTCCTGCCTTTCTCTTTTCAACAGAGGGTCTCAGATCAGTTTTGTCCAAGGATATGTCCATGCAGTTTTAAAACCCAGCCTCCCATGAGGGATTGGAGTTTCTTATTGTGCTGCTAAAAGGCCTCTGCTCTCAGTGGGAACAGCTAGTGTCTTTGTGTGTACCATGTACTGTCTCCTCAAGCAGACCAGTTAACCCTTTGAATACTCTGCTGTAGCCCATATTTCCTAATGCAGGCTGCCTAGCTTCTGCGGATAGATGGGGCCTATAGGCCCTTACGCTCACCATTTGGTACCGAGATCCTTGTGTGGTTTGGAACGCAGGTGATCACCAGGAAGCTCTACTGGCAGGTTAAAGCTCCTAAAAGGCAGGGTTATTTAAGCGAAATATTTGTTCTGGGCCTGGTAAGGTTCCTTTTTAATGAAGCTCCTGCGATGAGTGTGCTGGGCAGCTTTTTCTAAGGAGTGGATTTTGAGGAGAGAATGGCTCCGTAGAAGTGGTGTAGCTTCCAAGGCAGAGACTAACCAGGTTTATTTATAGACCTTGTCCCCAGCAGACTTCAGATTATCTGAATTCCCCAGTCACTTCCATTCCTGCCAATAAGTTGTCCTTTCCCCATACTGAGCTGGGTGACTGAACCCTTACTAAGGCTTTGCCTGGAGAGCATACCCTTTCCTAAGGACAGCTGGCCTCACTCATCGGAGAGCTATGGTGACCTCTCTTAGCTCTTAACTATTCCAGTGAACTCACTCTGAGCTGTGTGGAGTCCTGCTCTGCTTTCATGCCTCCCAATCTGGTTAACTATAAGGCCACTCTTTCCCTCTATTTAGCCCCCTCCCCAGTCTCCTTTATTCTTTTATCGGAGGTGGCAAAGGAGGGATGGATTTTCCCCCACCCACCCACTGACAGGGCTCTGGTTTCTTTAAGCCCTCTACGTCAGACCTGTACACTGTGGGTGGGTGGGCGAGCATGGATGGAGCTTGGAGGGGTTTGGAACCCCCCCCCCCTTCCAGGACAGATTGAGTTCCACTTGGCCGGTCTTAATAGTTAGGAATAGGGGGTGTCTGCCATCACAAAGGACCACTCTTCCACCTTGGGCAAAAATTAACATCCCCCACTTCATATTTTCTGACCTGCATAAGGGGTTCTTGGGATGTTGACCCTTATTTAAGGGAAGAACCCAGGAAGGAACAGGACACCGTTCTGTGTGTTAGTGCCATGTGATTTAACCAGTGTTTGTCTTGTCCATGGTCACATTGATTATTTGACTGTGCTCTTATATTTGCCTTGAGGAGAATCTGGTGCCAATAAATAGCTGGAGTTCACTCTCTTTCCTGCCAATAATTCACAATTTAAAATTTTAAATATTTAACTTTTTACAGTTTATAACTTGCACTATTTCCAATATAAAGAAACAAATACAAAAGCAAAATATAAGCTATATATTAAAACAAAAACCTATAGAGGACAGAAAAATATAGAAATGAAGCACCCCCATTCTCGCCCTCCCCCGTGTGCCTGCCATGGCTCCTATCCCTCCCCCCTTCAGCCAGTGGCAGAATGCTCTCTGCCGCCTTGAAAGTCAACTTTCGCATAGTGGCTTTCCATTGTAGCACGAGGATTGCAGTCCTTGCCTGCACCTGGAATGGTCCAGGCAAGGTTTGAATCTCTCGTCATGGAATGGTCCAGATGAGCCTCAGCATGGCAAGATGAGTTCCCTGAATGGCACATGTCCTGGTTGTGCTGGGTGCTAGTTCCTGGGGGGATCAGTCTGCACCCATTGCAGTGACGGTCTTGTAGCAAGGCAACAAGGGAAGTCATTAGTTCAGACCTCCCCATTCCCACCTTCCTGTCCCAGCATTTCAGCCGCCACGTGCTCTTCCCGCCTGATCCAACGGGCACCCTTCCTACCCAAAGGGAAGCGAGAATGAGCACCTGGCCTAGGTTGCTGCTCGGCAGTTGCTGCAACAGAATCCCTGGAACACACCATTCTCCTCCTGCGGTCACTATCCAACATGGTGCCTCCCTCCCTCCCACCGCTCCGTCCTGCCATAGGGCACCAGCCTGCTGGCCCACCCACCCCCTCACCCTTCCCTCCCAGTCTAACAGCCACACTTCCCATCCAACGGGAAGTGGGAATGAGCACCTGGCCTAGGTTAATTCTGGCAGTTGCTGTGACAAGATCTCTAGGACACATGGGTCTCCTCCCACGATCACCACTCGCCATGGTTCCTTTCCCTCTCCCCCCCAGCCTGCCAGCCCGCCACAGTGCCTCCCCCCATGCCAGCCCAGTATGGTACCGCTCCCCTCCTGCCTGCCTGCCCGCCCCAAGGGAAGTAGGGATGAGCACCTGACTTAGGTTGCTGCTGCTGTTTGGTTGTTGAGGCAGGATCACCGGGGCATGTGGTTCTCCTCCCGTGATCACTGCCCACCATTGTTCCCCCCTCCCTCCCTGCTGTGTCCTAGGGAGTATCCTGCTACAGTTTCTGCTCTGAGGCTGGGGGTGTGTGGAGTGGCCGTGTCACTGATTTGTAAGGACAGCTTGGCCTTTCGGAGGTATCTGGTGCCTAATTTGTCTGATATAGTGTTTGTTCACTTTGTGTTGGATTTTGCTGGGGATGGATTGGGAATCCTGTTGATGTACCAACCACCCCACTGCAGTTGTTTCCCTTACTGCTCTTGCCAATCTTGTCTCAGAGGTGGTGTTGAGGTCACCTGGACTTATTGTCTTGGGTGATTTCAATGTACATGCTAAGGCTAGCCTTTTAGGGATGGAGCAGGAGTTCGTGGCCACCATGACAACCATGGGCCTATCCCAGATAATATGTGGCCTGACGCATGCAGCAGGGGCACATGTTGGATTTGATGTTTTGCACCAACCTGGTTACAGGGGTTCCGATTATCGGAGGTGGTGTTACAACACTGTTTTCGTGGTTGGAACATTACCTTCTGAAAACCCAGATCCTGGTCCTCCTATTCCCTCATCCAGGGCCAGCCCCAGGGTTTGCGGGGCCATGTGCGAAGTCTTGGTGCGGGGCCTAACTTGCATAATTATTTGCATAGTTTCTGGCAGAAACTTTCTGCACACCCCCCCTGTCAACCCCACCACTTATCCCTTAGCTTCCCACATACAGCACCCCCTCACTGTTGCCCCAAGTATGACATACTATATTCTTTTGCCATTGTTAGTAAAAGCTCCTAGATGCAGCTCCATAATAAAGACCATTGAAACTCATAGACTCTCTTGTCCCCTCTTTCTCTGATTAATAGTTCCTAGTGGACTTGCATGAAAGGGCAAAAAATTCAAAACTGAAAAATACGACTTTTCAATAGCACTAAATTGAAGTAATTATCGCTCTGAAATGTTCCCTTTCTAGAAGGAAAACGTTACCATGTCTTACTCTTACTGGATGTTCACTTAGACTTTAGGCGATAAAGTGCGTGGGATGGGTCTTCTGTTTAGCAGAGGAGCAAATTCCTGGATCTGGCCCACAGATCCAATACCCGACGCTCAAGCCCTAAAGAGCGAGCTCAGAGGAACGAGGCAGATTTAAGACAAATCAAAGGAAGCAGTTTTTCACTCAGTCACAGTATTTTAGGGCTGGAATTGATTTGAAGGGTTATCTAGTCCTTTGGTTTCATCAGTTTATGGAACTCGTTGCCAGGGGGTGTTGTGAAAGTCAACAGCATAACTTGGAAAGATTAGATAAGATTTTGGAGGACAGGTCCATAAATGGCTGTTAGCCAAGCCAATCAGGGGTTGAGATCTCTGACGGGGAGGGGGTGAAGAACTCCTTTATGCTTCTCCTTATACTGCCATATCCTTCAGGATCCCCCACCTCCCACAGTCACAGAGCTGGAAGTGACCTCAAGGGTCATCTACTCCCGCCCCCAACACCACTGCAGGACCTGCCTCACCCCAACCATCCACACAGAAAAATCCCGTAAGTAGAGAGTGAGACCAACCAGAGCACACCGATGCCGGAAATAACCGAGAACAGTTTTAGAAAAATAAAGATGCAGGTATTCACTAAGCTTAACACATCAAGTTCCTAAATGCATCTCTGCCTTTCCTTATGTTCCCCTTATCTCCCCCCCCCCTTGTTATCCAAATAAAAGGGGGGGGGGGGAGAAGAATCTGCTCCCTTTCCCCACCCCTCTTCTTGACACCTGACACCACCTCTTCCAAACTCTAGGGAAATCACTGTGTCTCTCACCAGATAGTTGAAAAATCTTCCCCCATCCCATCCCCATCTGGGTTTTTTTTTAAAAAGAAAATGCATTAGAGGACTGATCCAAAGCCCACTGCAGTCAAAGGGCTCCCATGTATTTCAGAGACCTTTGGCTCAAACATTAAAACTGCACTAGTTCCAAATGAGAAGTGGTGTGTTGGATAAGTCAGGCTCTAACTTCTGTCTCTAAGTTCTGCAAATATAAGCTAGTTTCTTTGTCTAAAGCAGGGCGGGGGAATCCCCCACCCCCACACCCTGTGGGCCAAATCTGACCAGTGGCTGCTTTTTATTTGACTCTTTTCCAATTTATGGATCTGGCCCCTGGATCCAGTCCCTACCTAAAGCCCTGAAGTGGTAAGCATGGGGAGAGAGGAGTGTATGCAAGGATTGAAGAAGGATCTATGGCATAGGTCAGGGGAAGTCAAACATTTTCTTCCCGGGGCCACTTTGAGAACTAAGACAAGCACCAAGAGCCACATGGAAGTTGGGGCAGCCAGAGCGCTTAAGCAGTGTGCTTAGAAAGAGGAAGGTCCAGAGATCATGGATGTGTGGCATGGATCTGTCCCCTATTGTTGAATGCATGCCCTCCTCTCTGCTCCCTTTCAGCATGGGATCCTGTCACAGGAGGGGGGTTTTCTCACACACAGAGATACTCATGGTGCATCCAGCTCTCTCACCCTGCCCAGCAGCTCCTCTGGCCCCCAAGTGTCACATGTCCCCATCTCAGTCTCCCCACAGACTGATCCCATGAACTCTGCTCCGGAGCTGCCCCTGGGGAGGAGCAGGCTGCTGCAGCCCTTTGAGTTAGAAAGTTTTTAACTTTGAAAACAAAAGAGAAAAGCAGTTCCCCCTGGGAGTGACCCCAAGCAAACGTACCCCCAACTGAGCTGCACCAAAGCGGGGAGTGGGAGAAGCAACAGCATTGCAAGAGTTCACCAGTGCCACAGGGAACAGTATAATCCTCCCAGGCTCCTTTGAATTTGCCTCCAGCCCAGATTTAAGTAGCAGAGTGCAGAGCACATCCAACCCTAGGCTGTCTTATGGCTCCCGTCCTGCTTCTTATTGCTCTGCTGCTTTGGTCTGAAGATCAGATAACTCACATGGGGAGTTTGTTTACAACTCAGTTCCTCTGAGAATAGCCCAGCAGTGTCCAGCAGCTGCTGCCCTGGCAGGCAGGTGAAGGGATGGGGATCCTTCCATGATGTGGGAGTGCCCTGCACCCATGGCCTCCTCCAGTCCAGGTGCGGGACTCCCTCCCCCCAGTCCCAGAGCGGGACCATGTGCAACTGCACATGTCACACATGCCTAAGGCCAGCCCTGCCCTTGTAGGGGTGGTGGACCAGTTGGGTTGGTCCACCCCCAGAGGCTAATGGATCCGATTGGCTTCCAGAATTCTACCTACTGACCTTAGCAGCTACTCTGTCGATGACCTGGTCACCTTATTGAATGACATCTTCACCATGGCGATAGGCACGGTTGTAGCCAGGTGTCCGCTTTCACCACTGTGGCAGCACAGGTTCCTAAGGTATATGGAGGACCTGAGGCAGCTGAAGCAGGAGGGGAGGCAGTTTTAGGGCACAGGTGGTGCTCGGCTCATGCTAAAGCTGACCAATTACAGCATAGATAATTTTTAAAGATTATGCCGTGGCTGTGATGGCGATGAATAAAGCTTTCTTCTCCATTATCATAGTGTCTGCAAAGTCTCATCTGGTGGTGCTGTTTCGGGTGGTGAAGGACCTGGTTAGTCTGGTCTGCCTTCGCCCAGAAATTGAGTTATCTAATGCCCACTGAGACATTTTTATTAACTACTTTGCAGACAAAATCACTCGTATTCACCAAGACTTGGGTGCTGTCATTTCATCTGCAGAATCAGAGTTCGGGATTATGGAAGCTCAGTTTTGTCCTATTTGGGTCAGTTTCAATTGGTATCAAACACCAATGTGGGGGAGGTGCTTGGAGCAATGAAGGCAACCAGTTGTGAATTAGAAACAGAGGTTACTTACCAGTAACTCTGTTCTTTGAGAGAGCTCCACGAATTCTCACTAATGGGATTAACTTCCTGCTCCGCAGGTACCGGAAAACCTCTTGTCAGCAGTTTCCAGGCAGAAAATGTCCTGGAAAGAACTAGAATAAGGTGAGGGCTCCGCCCCTCCTCCCTCCCCCTCCCGCATGGAAAGCGTGGGTTCCAGTTCGCGCGAGAGCGGGAAGCTATAAAGGGGGGCGGAGCCCTCACTGCCTCAGTTCCTTCCAATCCCGTCCCAGGAAGACCGACAGGTACCTCTGAGACGGGAAGGCTGGGCGGGTCGTGAGAATTCGCGGAGCTCTCTTGAAGAACAGAGTTACTGGTAAGTAACCTCTATTTCTTCTTCGAGGATCTCGGTGATTCTCACTAATGAGAGAGTGAAAAGCAGAGAGAAAGACTTACCTCTGGTGGAGGGAGTCAAGGAGGTCAGTGAAGGATGGATTGCAATACTGCTCTGCCAAGGCCGGACTCTGACTTTGCGGCCAAAT
>QEPC01004800.1:1772168-1825586 GCA_003113815.1 Sphenodon punctatus | reverse complement strand
AAGGAAGGGAAGCCCGAAGCGCGGATAGTTCGGAGACTCTCCTAGCAGATGTGATAGCCAATAAGAAAGCAGTTTTAATAGACAGGTTCTCCAGGGACGAGGATGCCATAGGCTCGAAGGGAGGACCCATTAGCTTGGTGAGGACGAGATTCAAGTCCCATGGTTGTGTAGGTCGGGAGGTCGGGGGGAAGGAGTTGACTAGACCCCCTCCAGAAGGTCCTCATGAGGGAATGTGAAAACAAAGTCTCTCTGCCCGGAGGGCGGAGGCGAGAGGAGAGCGCAGCAAGGTGTACCTTGAGTGAAGATATAGATAGGCCCAAACTGTGGAGGTGTAACAGATACCGGAGGACGTGGTTCACTGACAAATCGTGTAATTCGCAGGGTAGAGTTGCACACCAAGACGCGAAGCGTTTCCATTTTGCAGAGTAACACGCCCGGGTTGATGGACGACGGGAGTTAAGCAAGATCCTAGCCACTTCGAGGGAGGCATAATGTACTAAAACTTGATGAGCCAGGTGGAGAGGTGGAGCAACCGGAGGTCGTGATGGAGGATTGACCCCATGTCCTTCGAAAGAAGATCGGGAAGGAGAGAGAGATCGACTACGTCGATGGCGATGGTCCGAAGAGTTTGGTACCAGGGCTGGCGAGGCCACGCCGGGGCTATCAGGATGACATGAGCCCGGTCCGTCTGGATATTGTGGAGGACTCTGTATAGGAGAGGGATGGGAGGAAAGGCATATAGCAAGGGCCCGCTCCAAGAAATGGCGAAGGCGTCAGAGATCGATTTTGAATCGTATCCTGCCCTGCTGCAAAACTTTGGAAGTTTTGCATTTTCTTGCGAGGCGAAAAGATCGGTGGTGGGGGTGCCCCACAGATGAAAGATCTCCGAAAGGACGTGGTCGTTACGGGTCCGCTTGTGTTGGTCGGTGAATTTGCGGCTGAGCTGGTCTGCTAGGGATTTGTCCTGTCCTGCTAGGTGGACAGCGTGTAGGTGGATGTTGTGACGGATACACCACGTCCAGATGGTTTGTGCCTCTAAGGAGAGAAGGGTAGATCTTGCACCTCCCTGTTTGTTGATATACCATCTTGCTGTGGTGTTGTCCGTGAGGACTAGAACGTTGTGGTTTTCGATGATGTTGAGGAGAGCAGCAAGTGCCCATCTGATGGCACGCAGCTCCAATAGGTTGATGTGCATGCGCTTCTCTTCTTGGGACCACAGACCATGCACAGTGAGTTCGTTGATGTGGGCACCCAATCCTGTGAGTGACGCATCCGTCATGAGGGAGATGTGCATCAGAGGAGGGTCGAAGGGCATGCCGGTGAGTACGTGTTGGGGACAAGTCCACCAAATGAGGTCGTGATAGACTTCTTGTGGGATCGTGATGTGCATGGAGAAAGGATGGGAAGTGGGGTCGTAGACTCTTGCAAGCCATTGCTGTAGCGTTCGGAAGTGGAGACGAGCGTAAGGAATCACTGAAGTGGTAGCTGCCATCAAGCCCTGGAGACGGAGAAAGAATCGTACCGGTCTCCTGGGTTTCGTCTGAAGGGGTAAGATGGTTGCAAGCAGGTCGTGGAACCTGTTGTTGGGTAGGAAGGCCCTTGTTAGATTGGTGTCGAGGACGGCCCCTATAAATTGAAGTAGTTGCGTTGGGACGAGGTGAGACTTCTTGTAATTTATGATAAACCCCAGATCCTGCAGGGTCTTTAGTACCAAGTTGAGATGGGTTGTTAACGTACGTGAGGATGGAGCCACAAACAGCCAGTCATCCAAGTACGGGAACACTCGTATGCCTAGAGTTCTGAGGTAGGCTGCGACCACTGCCACGCACTTTGTGAATACCCTGGGGGCAGTAAACAGGCCGAATGGGAGAACAGAATACTGGAAGTGACGATTTCATACGAGAAAAAGTAAGTAGCGTTGATAAGGGACTTTAACAGAAATATGAAAGTAGGCGTCCTTAAGGTCAACGGAGGCTATTCAGTCTCCTTCTTGAAGGCCCAGATAGATAATGGGAAGGGAGGTCATGCTAAATCTAAACTTCAGGATAGACTTGTTTAGATGGTGAAGGTCGAGTATAGGCCGGAAGCCCTTGTCCTTTTTAGGGACGAGAAAATACTTAGAATAGAACCCGGTATTACGTTGAGACCGTGGCAGTTGTTCAATAGCCCCCTTGGAGATAACTTCCTGGATCTCAAGTAGTATTTGAGATTGGGGGAAGGGGGGGGGGAGGGGAATTGGGCGGTAGAGAGTGGAACTGGATAGAGTACCCACAGGCGATGATCTCTCTAACCCAACGGTCTGAGGTGAGTGAGGCCCAAAGGTGGTAGAAGGGTCGGAGACAGTTACGGAAAGGAGGAGGTTGAAGAGAAACTCCCTTGACCTGGACAGCCTCAAAACTGCTGCTTGGAAAGGGGTCCAGCAGACGAGGTAGAGGATGACTTGCCCCTGCCCCTCTGTTTTTGGAAGCGGCTATGGGGCTGGGTGGAAGATGCCTGTTGCTGCTGGAACTGGGGTGAAAACCTCTGATTGTCCTGAGAGGAGGATAGTAAGCACTGTCTAGACTGGTACGGGTGGTAAGCATAGGAGGTGGAGGAGGGGTAAAAGGACCTTTTCCTAACGGAGCGAATTACCCCCATGGACCTGGCAGTCTGGCACATTTCTTTCACCTTCTTTAAGGTGTCATCAGTGGAGGCCACAAATAGACCCTCCCCATCGAAGAGAAGGTCTTCGATGCAGGCCTTGTTTTCGGGGACTAGGGCGGTAGAGCGTAGCCAAGCGTGGCGTCTAAGAGTGACAGCAGAGGCTATACCTCTGATATTGGCATCAGCTATATGCATATTGGCTGTCAACTGAAATCTGGCAATCTGCATTCCCTCTTGTTGAAGGGCTAAGATCTGGGCCGGATCGGAGGCCCTACTCAATTGGGCGCAAAGCCAGTGCTGGTAACCACAAAGGGCTGAGCCGTAGTTGGCAGCTTGGAGAGAGAGCGTTTCAGAGGAGAAAATTTTTCGGCCTAATACATCCAGGCGTCTACCCTCCTTGTCAGCAGGGGAAGTTTGGAGGCTGCCTGCCCTAGACTTTAGGGAAGCAGCTGTTATTACCAGGGAGTTGGGGACAGGGTGTCTGTAAAACATCTCAGCTCCCTCTCTGGGTATGGCATAAAGAGTATCCGCCAACTTATTGGTGGGTAGGGCTGAGGCGGGTTTGTCCCACACGGATTTGGAGGGCTTTAATAACTGTTCTAGGATGGGTAGCATAATTTGCCCCGAATCCCCGGATCCTAGGATCCCAAAGACTGGTCCAGATTGAGATTTTTTAACAATCTTGGTAGGTAGGTTGGGGAGAGCAGAGGTTAGCCTCCTAAGCATGCCCTGAAAGGCGTTGGTGTCCTCAGTGGAGAAGGAGGACATGGGGTCCGCTATAGCATCGTGGGGGGGGGTGGGTGAGATCGTTTCATCCTCATCCTGTAAAGAAGAGGAGGAGGACACAGAGCCAGCACTCTCAGACGAGACTTCATGCTCTTGCTCCAATGGTGCAGAGACGGGTGCGTCTCTCGCTGGGGCTAGCAGCGAGTCTAGGAGAGATGGTCCTCTCGTTGGGTCTAACCTCAGTTGTGGATGAGCGGTGTTGGGGGGTGGGTACTGGAACCTGTTGCGGCAGATGCGGTACTGATGGTACCGGAGGTACCAGAGGTTGCCGGGCACTATGGTGGCGCGAAGGTCTGGAAGAGTCTGGAGGAGGCCTGGAGACAGTAGCCGTCGGCGGTGCCGGGGGCACGAATTGAGATGGCGGCAGGGGGAGGGCCTGCTGCTCGAAGGTGGAAAAGTCCCCTTCATAGTGCGAAGGAGAACGTGATGGCTGTCCATGGTACCGGTATTCCCGGTGATTGTAGCCGTGGTAGTGGACTGGATCGGGCCGGCGGTACCTGGTGAAGTCATCGTGGCGGTACCGGAAGTCGTCCCGAGGGGAGCAGCAGGAGCATGGCGAACGGGAGCGATGACCCTGAGATAAGCGACGTGATCTTTTATAAAAGGAAGGTCCCGGGTGCTGGTTAAGATCAGTCTCATCTCTATATACGGAGCCCGAGGGAGACCTGTGATGCCTCTGAGATCCCTGGAGGAGGGGATGAGAGGCCAGTAAGTCGGAGTCACAATGCTCTGATAAGGAAAGTGGAGAGGCCCGCTGTGTAGTCGGTGCCATCGGTGCTGATACCGCCGGTGTGGTTATGTCGGGTACTGGAGGTGCAAGAGTCGTCTCCGCCCTAGCCAGGGCCGGAGGAGGTGTGGTGACCATCGACAGTACCAGAATTAACACCGCCCTAGGCAGGGCAGGCGTCGGGGAGGATGGTCCCAGTGCCGGTTGGGAGAACAGGGTCTCAACCAGGAGTGGACGCAGAGCCGCTTCATCGGCGCTGCGGGACCGCTTCTTCTTTTTCTTGTGCCTGCCCTGGCGCTTGTGGCGATCCTTAGAGGATGTTACCGCAGTACCAGTGCCGGTGGAGCCGGCGGTCACAGTGTGAGGCGGTAGCGGCGGTAACCGAGTGTGAGGGAGGGACCGCTCGCAGCTCTGGAGAGATCTGTCTGGGGGCTAGCCTTGGGGTTGCGTTGCAGCAACAGCAGGAAGATCCATTAGCGCCGAACGGGAAGAGAGTGACAAAGGCCCGTCTTCGCCGCCCTGGAGAGCCTTTTTAGTCCAAAGTTCCTGCAGCCGCAGGGCTCTCATACGTAGGGTGCGCTGGGTTAACTTGGCGCAATAGGGGCAGGTCCTTGTGTTATGCCCCTCTCCCAGACAAGCAAGACAGAGCTCGTGAAGATCACTCACCGACAGCGTGGCTGGGCATGACGCGTAGCGTTTGAAGCCCAGCTGCTTGGGTATGCTTTGCCGGCCCTAGAGAAGGCAGTGAGCCCCGGGAAGGCCCCGAGAGCGGGCGAAGATAGTGGTGGAGGATTGTACTAAGAAAAACCAATCCTCTTTTATCTAGTTACTAATATTAAATGCTAACTAACAGTTCTGAGAAGCACGGAGGTCTTCCAACGCGGTTGGAAGGAACTGAGGCGGCGAGGGCTCCGCCCCGCTTTATAGCCTCCTGAAAACTGGAGCCCGTGCTTTCCGTGCGGGAGGGGGAGGGAGGAGGGGCAGAGCCCTCACCTTACCCTAGTTCTTTCCAGGACATTTTCTGCCTGGAAACTGCTGACGAGGTTTTCCGGTTCCTGTGGAGCAGTAAGCGAATCCCATTAGTGAGAATCGCGGAGATCCTCGAAGAAGAACCTTGACTATCCTGGCTGGTGAAAGCCAGCCAGGAGACGTTGGGGTCATTGCTGGCTGGGATTGTCATCGCCTCCCTTCAGGAGGGTAGGGTGTCGGATGCCCTTAAAACTGCAGTTGTTCAGCCCCTGCTTAAGAAGCCATCCTTGGATGCTGACTCCCTGGCCAGCTATCGGCCTGTCTCTAACAATCCTTTTTTAGAGAAGATTATTGAATGGTTTCTTGTCCAACAGCTCTAAGCCCACCTTGACACTATCCAGTTCCTGGTCCCGTTTCAGTCAGGCTGGGTATGGCACAGAGACTGAGCTTGTGGACTTAGTCGATGATCTGCGCCTTGAGATTGACAAGAGAAATTCTACCCTGTTGAACTTGTTAGATCTTTCAGTAGCCTTTGATACAAGATCACGAGGTGGTGTTGACGCGACTGCAGGACCTGGCGAGGATGCACGGGACTGTTCTTAAGTGGTTCCACTTCTTCCTGTCGGGGAGGTCCCAGAGTGTGGTGATGGGCGACTGCGCATTGTCCTCTCAGGACCTGCACTGCGAGTTCTATTCTGTCTGTATATGAGGCCACTGGGCAAGGTCATTCGGAGGTTTGGGTTAAAGTGCCATCGGTACGCTGATGGCACTCTGCTCTACCTCTCTTTTTCATCCGACCCAGGCCCTGCAGTCTTGGTACTTGTCCGTTGCCTGGCTGCTGCTGTCAGGGACTGGATGAGGATGAGCCAATTGAAGCGGAATCCAGACAAGACCAGGGTGATGATGGTTGGCCGATCTTGTGACCTGGGGGGATTGGGACTCCTGTTATTGGTGGAGTCCAGCTCCCTCTGGTTAATCAGGTTCGCAGCCTCGGAGTGCTTCTGGACGCCTTGCTGTGCCTGGATTGTCTGGTGGTGGCGGTGGCCAGGAGCGCTTTTCACCAACTCCATTTGCTGAGGAGGCTGCGGCCTTTTCTTTCTGATGTGGATCTGGCCACTGCCATCCATGCTTTCATCACCTCAGGGCTAGATTACTGCAATGCGTTCTTCGTGGGGCTGCCCTTGATGACTCTTTGGAAGCTGCAGCTGGTGCAGAACACAGTGGCACGGCTCCTTTCGGGGACGAGGCTCTGGGAGCACATGACACCAGTGCTCCGTATTCTGCACTGGCTGCATATAGCTTGCCGGGCACAATTCAGAGGTTGGGTTTTGATCTTTAAAGCCCTAAACAGTCTGGTCCCCACATATCTGAAAGATCACCTGTCCTCCCATGCCCATTGCAGCCCCTGTGTTGCCCTGTGGGTACCGTCTGTTAGCCTTGTTCATGGAATGAGGACTTGCAGGGAGGTGTTCTCAGTTGCTGGCCCAGTGCTTTGGAATTCCCTTCCCCCAGATTCTGGGCATTTTCCAGAGCCGCTGTAAGACCTTTTTATTTGAAAAGATATTTGGTGGGTGGGGATATGGGATTGGGATGGTTTGGGAGGGGTGATGGTATTAGGTGCATTTGTTGGGGGGAGCGTTTTTGTATTTTAATGTTTTGTTATTTGTAAGCTGCTCTGAGCCTTTGAGAAGGGTGGCATATACATTTAAATAAATAAATACAAATAATAAATATTCCCCAGTGCTCTCCTGACCACCTGTGTCAACACAGTAAAGAAAAGCCCCCACACAATTAGATTGCAGTAAAAGGAAGCCTTCATCATGCAGCTGTGTAAACACAACTCCCCACCCCCTGTGCATTAGCTTACCATTAAGTGTGGATAAGGTCCCTCATGAGAGACTCTTGAGAAAATTAAAAAGTCATGGGATAGGAGATAGTGTCTTACTATGGATCAGAAAGATAGAAAGCAAAGGGTACGACTAAATGGTCAGTGTTCACAATGGAGAGATGTAAAAAGTGGTGTACCTCAAGGATCTGTATTGGAACCGGTGCTCTTTAACATATTCATTCATGATCAGGAAGAGGGTGTTAAGAGTGAGGTGATCAAATCTGCAGCCGACACCAAGTTATTCAAGGTAGTTAAAACACAAGCATACTGTGAGGAACTACAACGGGATCTTCAGACACTGGGTGCCTGGGCATCTAAATGGCAGATGAGATTTAATGTGGACAAATAAAAAGTAATGCACGTAGGGAAAAATAATCCAAACTATGCGTATACAATGCTGGGTACTAAGCTAGGAGTTACCACTCAGGAAAAGGATCTGGGGGTGGTTGTGGACAATACAATGAAATCCACAGCGCAGTGCGCAGCAGCAGTCAAAAAGCAAACAGAATGTTAGGAATTATTTGGAAGGGGATAGAGAATAAAACTGAGGATGTCATAATGCCTCTATACATATCAATAGTGCAGCTGCACCTCAAATATTGTGTGCAGTTCTGGTCGCCCCATCTCAAAAAAGACATAGCTGAACTGGAAAAGGTACAGAGAAGGGCAATGAGAATGATCAAGGGCATGGAAGGGCTCCCGTATGAGGAGAGGCTTGGGAGGTTGGGGTTCTTCAGTTTGGAGAAGAGACGACTGAGAGGAGACTGATAGAGGTCTATAAAATCATGAGTGGGGTGGAACTAATAAACAAGAAGCAGTTACTTACCCTCTCAACTAGTACTAGAACTAGGGGACACTCCTTGAAACTCATAGGTGGCAAGTTTAAAACAAAAAAAACTAAAAAAAACAAGTTTAAAACAAATAAAAGAAAATATTTTTTCACTCAGCGTATAATTGGGTTGTGGAATCTACTGCCAGAGGCTGTGGTAAGGGCCAGTACTATAGCTGAGTTTAAAAAAGGTTTGGACAAGTTTGTGGAAGATAGGTCCATTAGCCAGACAGGATCAGGGAACATGAGGGGAGCTGGGGGAAAACAACAGGGAATGGATCCCCCATTGTGACCTGTTGGGTGCTTCTCTCAAGCCACCGTGATTGGCCACTGTCGGAGACAGGATGCTGGGCTAGATGGACCATTAGTTTGACCCAGTATGGCACTTCTTATGTTCTTAAGTTACTTTGGAGAAGGCAACAGGTTCTAAGAGCAAGCAGTGGGCATATACTGCAAACCAAGAGGAGGTGGGACAACGCAAGTCTGAATTTTGGTGCACATTGACATTTTAAGGTGCCAGTGAGAGGACCAGGAAGCAGTTGCTCCTCAGAACGCTCTAGGCTGTTCGCCCATGACTCTATGGTGCTGGTAGACCTGTATGCACGTAACCTAATTGATAGGATGCGGGCACTGGGCACACATTGTTTCAAGACCACCATGAGTGGGGGCTGTGTAGTGGGTAGCGGTCCTGTGTCCAGTGGGGGCGAACACCTAATAAAAAGGCAGGTGGACACCCATCTAGTGTGGGCTAATGTGGGGTAACGTCTTTCTTGTTAACACCCTAACACTGCATCTCCGAGCTCGGGCAGGACAGATTTTCTAACTGGAAGGGGTGTGTTTATGTGTATGTGTGCGCGTGCATGCGCACACTTGTGTGGACTAGCTTTCACTTTCCCCCAACTTTCAGAGGGCTGATGCCTGCTAGTACTCGTTTGTCTTTGAGGGCAGGGGTAGCATCAGTAAGACTAGCCTACATAAAGAGCTGACTGCTCGCTTCTCTCTCCCCAGGTCATCATTGAAAGATACAAGGGGGAGAAGCAGCTGCCTGTTCTGGATAAGACCAAATTCCTAGTCCCCGACCATGTCAACATGAGCGAATTGGTGAAAATCATCCGGTAAGTAAAGCACCCCCCTACAAACATGCTATGATGCCTCCTGTTCACGTCTCCTCTCCTGCCAAAGTCAGCTCTCATTTGCACCCAGGATCCTGTTCTGACAGCTTTTCTCCTTTCCAGCGGCCTCTGCAGTTCGTAGTAGCAGTGTCAGTCACACAGGAGAGGGAAGGGCATGTATGGGGGTTCTGGGGGGTGGCAAGGAGCGATGGGGAAGCATCCTGGCCATTTCCAAGAAAGGGAGGGATCCTGAAGTCTTGGAGGGGTTCTGAGATTAGGCTTTACAGAAGAAAGCAAAAGGTCTGCTGCCTGCTTCTCCTCGGCTTACATTAAAAACAGCCAGCACGGCGCTCCCTCCATCCCTGCCTGCCCATGTTGAGTGGGTACCAAAGCAGGGAACAGGCCTGCCGCTCCCACACCCTCTCCGTACCATTGGTTCCGATTCTTTATCATGTGCGGAATGGATGGTTTCCCTGGAGGATAGTGCTCTGCTCTGGGAGACTGTGGGTCAAGAAGGGACTGGAAGGGCAATAGCTCGTGTATTAGTGTGTGGGTGAAGGTGCAGGAGGAGCCTTGTCTTGCTAGCTGGCTCTCCCAGGCAAGCTGCTCTGGAGCATGCCCTGCTCAAGCTGTGTTTATAGCAACTCTCTCCCCCAGCCACTTCACATGCTATCTAGGTCTAGGGGTGGCTGTAGCAAAGGCTGAATTGCTTTTCCAGGTAAGGAACACGGGCAAACTCCACTTGCAAGAGGCTCCCCTGTCAGCCTTCTCTGATTGAAACAGGGGAGAGGTCAATGCCTTGGAAACAGGGATAGACAAATCTTGTCAATAGACGGACTACGGTTCCCCCTCCTACAGGCAGTGAGAACTGGAACAAGTGCCTCAGGCCCAGTAGGAATTGGGGGTTGGGATGCTTAAGGGGTCTGCTCAAAATGAAGGAAGGTCCAGATCCTAGATCTGTGCCATGGATCTTTCCTCTGCCCTTGAGTGCATCCCCTCCCCCTGAGCTCTTCCAGTGTTTGAGGGCAGAGGTTGGAGCCATGGACTAGAGCAAAGAGTTGGAAAGGGGACAAACAACAACAGCTGTGGGCCAAATGTTCCTCACCCTTGGTGTAAAGATTCAGCCAAATCTAGAGCCATGCGCCAGCACCCAAGCGTGGTAAGATTGCTCAGACTGGCTGGCCTACGTGAACAAAGCTTGGCTTTCTCCTCCTAAACATGGCTTTCATCATTGACTTTAGGTTCCCCAGGGGCTGAGAGACTCTAGCTAGCCAGGGGTGTGTGTGTGAGGAGTCTTTGCTCCACAGAGCTCGCTCCTACACCACTGTTCTGCAGTAACTCCTCTTTCCCACCCACCAGGCGCCGCCTGCAGCTAAACCCAACCCAGGCCTTCTTCCTGCTGGTAAATCAGCACAGCATGGTGAGTGTCTCCACCCCCATCTCTGAGATTTATGAGCAAGAGAAGGACGAGGACGGCTTCCTCTACATGGTCTATGCCTCGCAGGAGACCTTCGGCTACTGAGAGCCCGTGCGCACCAGGGGACACGCTCCGACTGTTGCAAATGCTCCTCCCCCCCACACTGGAGACGATGCGGCAAGAGGCTCGAGGCACAGGAGTTGCACAGACGCAAGCTGTGCCCCCCGCAATCGACTCTACCCACGCAGTGCAACAGACCAAGCTCGTTCGGTGTGTTTGACAATACCCCCCTCCAGCTCCTCGTCATCACTGGCCTCCATGCGCTACACTCACTGCTCCATCCCACCTTTATGTCGTAAACTCAACTGCTCTTGCTGTGGTGTCATTTGTCCTTTCTTTGTCTAATGCCAAAATGATGGGGGCTGGTAGCTGGCAGGGGAAAAGGATGTAGCTTTCCCCTCAGCTGCTAGAGCAGGGAGAGGCTCATCTTCCGAGACTTTAATAAAGGGCAGGAAGTCTGCAAAAAACCCTAAACAGCATTGCTCTTGAGTTTTTAATTGATTTTAATCACATGCGTATCAATTCTTGGTGCTACCCAGTAGAAGTAGGTGTCTCTCTCTAGGACTGTGGATACTGTATATCTCTTAGATTTATTTTATTATTGTTTGGTTTTTTTGAAGCGGGAGAAGGGTATGATTTGCCTGTATGATGTAGATTTTTTTGAAAAAAAAACCAAAACAAAAACCCAAGCTTCTTTGCACTTTAAAACACAGCAGAGGCAAAAATCTATCTGGATCTGACGTACCCAGCGCAACTTCCTTGTAAACATTTGTACTCTGCTTTCCCTTGCTCTTTGTCTGCATCTTTTTTATTTTAAACAACCCGCTTCCTTATTCTCTGTTGCATGCAATTTTTGGTTCTTGTGGCAAAAAGACCTTTCACTCGAGGAATGTACTGATTTTATATTGCTTCCTTTTGTCCCCACCCTTTCATTTTCATGTACTATACCAAAAAAAATGTATATGAAAAATCCACACAGTCAATCTATACAAATCTATATATATATACATATATATATAAAAATAAATATAAATTCAAGTTGTGTCTTGTAGGAACGCAGCACTTCCATGTCTTGCTCATTTTCCTTGTGCGTGTCCCAAAGTGAGATGCACGTGGAAGGTTTTGTTTGTTAGATCCATGCCCCACTCTGGGTTTAAATGCTTGGAATAGCTATCGGGTTTAGTGTGTAGGGCTGGGGAAAGCTCAGACCATATAGGTCCCACTTAAACTATTCCAATATTTATTTATTTTTATTTCATCGTACTTCTAGCCCACAGCCTCCTACACACAACAGCAGCTCGGAGCGGCTCACAAAGCATCAATAAAATAAATTCAATAGTTAAAAACATATACGAAACATTATAAACCTTGAGCTTGTGGGGTTGAAGGCTGAAGATGTAGGCAATGAGTTTGGGAGCTACTAGCATGTTTCTGTTCACTTGTAGTTAACTTTGTTCCCATTACAGTATTGGCTGTGAATGTCGTAAACATGCTGTTTACTTCCTTTGGCAAGTCATTAGCAAAGCTCGGCCTAGCACAGCCCCTGCAGTAGTCTGCGGTAACCTTCCTTCCGCTTGATGCCTTAGTTCTGTTTTCCTGACTGATGATTTTCCTTCAACTAACGTCTATTTCCCATGGTGTTGATCCTCCCCGAACCTATTACAGTCAGGCAGAGAGACGTATCAAATTATTTCACTGCCTTTGAGCACTTCTAGGCTGCTAATTGCCATAATGCCTTGATGCCAAATAGTATCTTTACTCCTGTCCCCTTGAGGCTCTAGCTCTTTCTCTGGCAATAGTCACTTCACTCTCCTCACCTCCCTTCAAACAAAAAGTAATTGTTGGCCAAGATGTGCAGTCAAGCAGCCAGTGCGCCAGCTCTCAGCCATGCTGGGGTTCGAGTGCAGGAACAAGGTCATTCCAGTCAAATAGAAACCCAGCCCTGGTTGGTGGGGAAGCTACACTTGGCGATTTGGTTGAAAAGCAGCAAGCTCGTAGAATGGTTTTGATTTGCCTCCTCATTCACATTTTTTTTCCTGCACGTGTGGTCTGGTACCTTGTGGCTGATCAGCTGGGTTGAGACAAGCCTCATGCATTAAAACCCCCCAAACCGCACTAATGGCTGCACACTTAACATGCAGCAAAACAGCAAACCTTTCCATAGGCAAAAATGATTGTGGAAAGAGCAACATGCAGACATTACCAGCAGCTTCTGAGGCACGTCTGGCACAGAAGGGATGGGGCTCCTGGAGGGGTTTCTAGATGTTTGAAACACACCAATACATAGACGTGACACTTAGACAGTGGATGGCCTGGTTGTAGCAAACCTTGCTGAATTGTCCTGTCCCTCAAAGGCTCTGATAAGAGCAGCAGATGCTATTCCCTGTGAGATCACTTGTCAGCAAAGGCAGCTACAGATCTCTGGCAGCTTCCTGTACCCCCATTGCAAATAAAAAATTCACCTGCATTGTCTTCTATTCCAGTCACCTCTGGCACTAAGGCTAAGCTCACATGGTCCCCAAATTACACTAGACAGCCACATATAAAGGGATGGAGGAGAAAAGCTGTGGGTACCTACCGCTAAACTGAGTGCCGGGTTGCTGCTTGCGCTCTAGCAGTTTGCATTGGAAGAGGGAATGTTTATTTGTTCTCCGTTCCTGTACAACTGCCAGTAGGCTGGGACGCATGCACAGGCTGTGATGTCACAAGAGGCAGAAAACACACTTATCACCTGGTGAAAAATTATTATTATTATTAAACATTTATAAAGCGCCAGTTGCAACCTGGCGCTGTACAGAACATACAGTCAGATGCGGTCCCTGCCTGTGGCTTACAATCTAAAATGCCTTTGTAGACCTGAATAAGACCATGGGCTTCCTCCTTTAAGAGCAACAGGCCGGGAGCAAGCAAGCAAGACTGCTGCTAGCAGCACTGAAGGAAAATATTTCTGGATGTCTGACAGCAGGGGCTGGAGATGGTGCCAGCAAGGCACTCACTTCATCCCGGATTTAATGCAGACAAGGCTCTGAAGCACAGGTCTTAGCAGTGAGAGAAAGCAAGCAGGCTTGCCACAAAGATGCGCAGCACTGAGAATGCTTGGAGCTGTGTGCAGGTTAGTGAACTGCGACTTCTGGTTGTTAAGTAATGAAACAGTTTTGGATTGAAGGTCTCCGGGTAAATGGACTGGGGGCAGAGGAAAAGTCTGACATCCCCAAACTCTGGCCAGAGTGTGTGTGACACACCCCGCTTGTGCAGTTTCCCCTCTCCACCACATACTCGTGCGCCTACTGGCCAAGAGGCTACCTAATACTGGAATGATGACAAAAACCCTAGCTTTCCAAAAAGTCTTTACCCTTTTAGCTATCAGACTCCAAGTAACAGCAGTGTGCTCCAGAATCAATACTGGTCCACAGCCAAATTACTGCTGTGAAGCTGACAACGCCTCGGAGAATCCATTAGCTACACGCATTATGGAAAGAGATCACAGCCCTACACCTTAATACACGGAAATGGGAGCTGTGAACAAGAGGGGGTGGGGAAGGTCAAGTCCTTGGAACAATTATGCTATGCTAGTATCTTTCAGCTGAGCAGATGCCATGGCATTATATCCCAACCCTTGTTACTGTAACTGCATCAGCTGTACAGAGCTGCTTCTAGAGGATAAGCAACGCAAGACCAAAAATCAGGATGGGCAGCATGGGCCAATTCCTCTCCAGAGGCTTTCTAGGTAAGGGGCAAAACCAGCCTGATTAAGGCTTAAAAATTAAGGGATTTATAAAACCTGATAGAAACTGAAATACTTCATTAATTCAAAGAGACTCTGGTCATCGGAGAACTGTTTCTACTTTAACATTGCTCTCCAGAGCTAAGCACCTAAACACCTAGTTGAGTCATTTCAGAGTTGCTTCTCAGCAAATAGCTCCTGATCTATGGGGTTATTTACTGAGGAGTACCTGTGAAATTTCTCCTCAGCATTGGGGACAAATGATTTGCTACTCTGAAGCAGTGGGGATAGCAAGGTGCTGTAGGAAGGCACTTTGTCTAGAAGGCAGCAAACGGCTTCCATTCTCCCTCCAGCTTGGGCCAGTACAATAAGCCCAAAAGGTGAAACTATTCAAAATTAAACACATTGGCATCATTTGATGACTGTTATTGTCATTTATGCTTTGGCAGACTGGCTGTCAGAAGATTGCACCAGCATGAGTAAGGGACCTGACAGGGTAGCAGCAGGTTACTTTGCACAGGTAGAAATGAGGACACGAAATGGAAGGCAAAGGAGAGCCAGGCCCTTTGTTCCAAGGGAGAGAAATGAAAAATAGCCACAAGTAACACAAATGGTGAAAAAATAAATTCGACTCAATGCCATTTTCAGGTTGAATGTGGTTGGGGGCTACTGACTGTTAATACAGGGCAGACATTATTTTGTTGTGTCCCTTTAACCACACAGCCATGTGCTGATCAAATAGCAGCTTTCCCTGCCTAACTCATGGGATCAGCTGTCAACTCGCTGTCATGACAGCTCAGCTCTGCTTCAGGCTTCTGCTCCAGCTGATGGAACTGATTGATACCATGTTGCCAGGGGAGGTCAGCTGAGTTACCCCTTCTGCTCACTGCTGCGGAGCCTGTACTTTTTATAGGAAGGAGGTTTCATGTTTGAACTAAGCCTTCCCTGTAAACCTCATTCCAAGCAACTTCCTTTGCTACCCAAAATTCTGGTAACTCCTTAGTTAAATACAACCAAGTCATTGCCTCTGGAGCCAACCTGAAGCACTTTCCAGGCACAGGAAAAACTACACAACTAGATTGCAATCCCACAGGAGCTCCATTAAGTTCACTGGGTCTACACTGGAGTAAGTGGTTTCAAGATGGCACCTCTCATTCTCAAACTTGTTCACAGTGCACCGCGCATGCCAGACTCACAGTTCATCTCTGGGGCACCCGTAGCCATTGTTCCCTTATTGTCCAAGTGTTCCTTTTCTGTGTCATGCCTTGGCGTCGCAAGTGCTGGAAACAAGGAGAAGTTAGCACCACAAGAGCAGCAAGTACTTTGACATGGTCGATTGTGAACCACTGGCAGCCTGAAGAGCAGTCTCCGAAGCAGAAATGTAGCGTTAGTGCTCAACACTGGGTGAAAACAGACATGCACAGAACTCTGCTTTAATATTTCTTATGCATGTTGCAGGGCTGTATTGGTGCCCTAGCCAGCCCTGCAACATGCATAAGAAATATTAAAACAGTTATGGTGCATGTCTGTTTTAACCCACTATCTTGTGCTTGTTTCTGAAAGAACATGGGCCTTAGGTTTAAGATTTAAGTGGTTCCCAAAGTGCTTGTCTTGAGTCACACCTGCAACCAAGACAAGCTGCATACATCACATTATCCAACTGGTTTGTGGCCCCACTTGGTGTCATGACCCATAGCTGGGGGAAGCACTGATTAAAGGACTAGATTACAATAGGGCTTCAGGGGGCCCTGCTAATGCTTGAAAAAACTCAGTTGCCCAAGCTGACTTTCCAGAATAGGGTGGCAAAGAGGACAATAATGGCCTTTTAAGATGCAGTCTAGGGCAGTCTGTCCTAAATTTGTCTGTCTGCATGAGATACTTTTCTGAATAGTATTCTCCCACTACTAAAAACCATGCCTCACACACTCAGCTGTCTCTGTAACTCAACTGAGCTTTATTTGGGGGGGGGGGGGGGGGAGAGTTAATTTTTCATTTCAAGATAGACAGTAGTGTGCTCTGTCCTGCTCATAGCTTATGCCTTTTCCTTACTTCAAATTATTGGGGAAATGCCATTTTGGGGTAATGCGACCAAGGGAGATGTAAATTGCTAAACTGCCATGTGGGTTGGGTTCTGCAAACTTCACAGATGCCCGAGTCAGGCAGAAATGTTTTCTATGGAAGCAGGCAGAGCAGGTCAGCCAAAGGCCACAGGTTACATAATCAGCCAGAACATCTGGGTCTGAACACAGGATTCTGGCTTCAGCAGCTCAAGCACTAAGCAAGGAGAAAGGCCCCCGTACTAGGCAATCTGCTTTGGAACAAAACAAACCTTATTTAAGCCCACTCTGATGCCCTTAAACAAATGGCTGCTGCCATGGCAACTGCCCAGTGCCAGGCTGCTGTAGCTCCAGGGCTGCATGCCAACCAGGATTAAGAGGCTGAAAACCAGGCGGGAAATACAAAAATCAGGACACATTTGAGCTAGAGGAAGAAAACCAGAGTGTGTTGGGTTCAGCTAGAAGATTTTAGTTAAGGTAACAGGAGAGGGGGCCATGCACACCTGAATGGAGCATTCACAACCACAGCTCACAAATGTCCTCAGGCCCAGAGAATGGAGAACACTCAGCCTGGTACCACGCTCCATGTGGGGAGGGTGTCTGTGCAGAGGGGCTTAACCCCTTTTTCATTTGCCTCCAGCCTCTGCTCAGGAGCAATTTATAAGTTGTCTGAATCATAAGGAACGTACAGGACTGTGAGCAAGGCTGCCCCTAAACTGCACATCGTATGCTTTAATACAGCCAGTTGACGGCAGCTTCATTGACTGCCCCAGAAGACAATAGAGTCCTGATTTGCAGCATTCCCTGCAGGTGAAGCAGGGCGGGCAGGCAGAACACCCTGAGGCACCACTAGATCACATTTTGAATATCTAAACATTTATTAGATATTCATTAGTAAGAGTAAAATATCCTTTGCATTATTGCAATGTGATATACCTATATCTTGCAGTGACCTCTTGCAGGCACCATCTGCCCACCACGTCTCCACAAGGGCACACAGAGATGGGTCCTTGGTGGCTGCCCAATTATCTTATCCAAGCCCACTTTCAGACCTCACCCCTGCACATATTCTGGCTGCGGGAGGGAATGCACAGCCAGGATATGTGCAGGGTGCTGTCCCCCTCCCCCGGCGCAGCTTTGCCAGCAAACACCCACAAAGATACAGAGCAGGAAACACGGGGGGTGGGGCTTTCAGACCAGCCAAACCCCACGCATTCCCTGGATGTGCATTCCCTCCTGCAGCCAGAATATGCAGGGGAGGGAGAGAGGGAGATCTGAAAGTGGCCTGAGTCTGCTCATCTTCTAGAAGCAATGGAAGACCTTTCTGTTTGGCAGGCGGGGGGAATTCGGGGGGGGGGAATTCGGGGTGCAGTTAAGGGGATTTTAAAAATATGTTGTAAGCCACCCTGACCCTTAATAGGAAAGGCAGGGTAAACAAAATAATTGAATATATTAGACCCCCCACTCCAGCTCACCCCCTGACCTTTCCCTCCCCGGATCAATGACACCCGCTGCACTGCATTATTGAGGAAATCTGGCTGTCCTGCTCCGCAATCCCATCGACTGCATAAGCAGCACAAGAAACACACTTGTGCATCCCCATATTGCTGCATATCAACGGAAACCCCCTGGGATGATTAGCAGGACTTTTTCTACAGAAACGAAGTGTTTTCTAGAAATGAAGCTGAACTTCAATGCTGTCCATCTCTCTTTCATAGGCAGTGGCTCAGTCTTAGAGCGGGAGGGAGGGAGGACGACACTCAGAGGGCATGCATTGGGCAAGGGACAAATCCACACTGATCTAGGATATGCACCCTCCTCTTTCTGAGCACACGCTTTAAAAGCACTCCTGGCCACCCAGGGCTTGTACTAATTTTCAAAGTGGCAGGGGAGGGTGGAGGAGGGTGGCCAGATAAACAAATTTTAGAGAACACATGAGAAATACAGGTTGCAGGGAAGGGAAAGGGACAAGGTTCCCCATCTTGCTTTAGAGGCTGTCATTCTGGCAAGTCAAAAGCCCTCTCTGGTAGCTGTAGGCTAGTTTTGCACATTCACACACCAAGCCCAACGATGCGCTTACACGGATACCACCAGGAGCACCGGACCCACACCATGTGAACGCACAGGGTTCTCAATACATAAAAGTCAGTGAATAAACTTGAAGCGACGAGTAAGAGAAGCATTAGCATAAAATACAGACCCACAGAGCTTCAACTGCAGGGAGCCCTGCCCTACCTGGCACCCATGGCAATTCAGGAGTGGGGCTCAACAGGATACCCATGAATAAACTAGGAATGTCCTGGGTGTAACTGTAGTGAACTCTGAACCAAACATGGGGGTGGCTGGTGGTAAGGCAGCCAGGGGAATCAGTCATTTACAGCAAACAGAAGCACAGTGCCCATGCAAATAGGCCCAATGGCATTTTCAAACCTGACCTTGAGTTCAAGCCTGACCTCTGTGCATGCTCAAGGGGCCAACCGGTTACCTGGGCAGGATAGGGGTCAATTGGGTGTTGAACAGTTCAGGGCCAGGCCCTGGAACAAAGGAACCCTTAAGCTGTGGGTGTGAGCAGCTGAAAGCTTTTACTGGAGCTGGCAGCTGAAACTACAGCTTGGGAAGAGCTGGCTCAATTGTTGGACTGTACCCCTCTTTCCATGTCAGCTGGGGAGCGCCAAGGAGAAGAGACTGAGAAACAGAACACGAGACTGTTGGATCTTTGGCTCGATGCCGATGCGGTCTGAGTGCTGTACCTTACTTAGCCTCTACCCCTTTCCCTGGTGCTAGTAAAACTGGATGCTAAGCAGACTCCTAAGTTAGTCTGGTCATTTGCTCCCGGGGAAAGGGACACTCTCTGCTTTTGCCTGCACCCCAGAGGAGCAGTTTCCCCCCACTCAGACTTACCTTGTTAAGCAGAAAACTGCCTGAAAACCTGGAGTTTTTCTTCCTGTGCAGAAAGCTCACAGCAAAACGCCCTCAGACGTAACAGACCATGAATCGTGTCAGGCTTCAACACCACCGAGGAAACACAGGAGACACTGAAAACTTGCACTTTTTATTATTCACTTTGAGAAGTGCCACAACACGTGGCAGCCAAGAGGAGACCTGGTTCCAAGAGCCCTTTAGACTCGGAGTCCAGAGTGCAGGTCTCCTCTGGGAAATCACTAGAGGCATGGCCAGCTGAAGCACTATCAGGAGTGCAATAAGGCAAGAGTTTTGTTTTTCTTTTTTCTAAAAAAATTTGAACAACTGCTCGACAAGACACAAACTGTAAGGGAAAGAAAAGTGTGTCCTGCAGAGTGACTCTGGAAAAATGGCACTGGGGAGAGGGATGTGCTGTCCCAACGGATCTGTGTCAAATGTGCTCAGCTGATAGGTAACACACTAGGGGGTTTCAACCATCTCCTGGGTTCTTTTTGGCTTCTGTGTCGGGTAAGCACCACCTTGCTGGGGATGCATGAGCCAGAAGAGAATCCAGCCAAGTCTCCTAGAGCTGCGCTGGCTCAGAAGAGTCGTTAATGGCAGCAGAAGAGGCAGGCAACAGAAAAGCGCTTGGTCACTACAGCAGTCAATCTACCTGAACGCAGAGTGTGCAGAGTTAGGGCAAGGAGGGGCCATTTTTGCATAGTCACTTTTGGAACACAGCCATATTTAATGATGCTCCAGCTAAGAGGATAACACTTTGGGTAGACACTTCTCATGGCTAAACTGCTGTGGACCCCAAACACCACCTGGAAGAAGATGCTCCTCGCTAGGGTTGCCACCTATGTATATTTTTCCAGGCCACTTATGAAAAATACATGTTGCAGGGCCTGCACTGGCACCAATGCAACATACATGTTTCTTAAGTGGCCTGGAAAAATATACATAGGTGGCAACCCTACTCCCCACTGGGGTTTGTGTTTAGGGAGAGGCTAGAATTCCTGTCCCTCCAAGCCTCTATCCCAAAGGCCTGGAGGAGCAAGCAGCTGCCACACTTCCAAGCACAAATGGCAAGTGCAGGCCCCAAAGAAAGCCCAGTAATGAAAGGGAAGTGGGTGCCTGGGGAAGGATCTTCCTGTGAAACTGACACTGGGGTCCCAGTCTGCATTCCATGTGCAGCCCCACACTGCTGGGCCTCACATTTCCATGACTTTCACCATTTTGTACCTTTTCCTCCCAAACCTCACAATGTTCCAAAGGATGAAGCTATTTTCCCCTAAAGAAAGGGAAACCCCACCTGCTCCATACCTCCCTTCCCTCCTGATTGCTCCCAACTCTTCACTGGGGTTAACACCCCAGGCTTGGTGGCTTCACTCTGCTTTCATTTTCAGCCACAAGACCCCCACCCCCCCAAAAAACCCCAATCAACCTGAATCAATTATCTTAGCAAGGCATGAGGAAGTGCGCGTCCCTATCAGTCAGAGCCGTGGCCCCAGCACTTGCTGCATGCTGAGCCAGGAGTGTTGCTGATCAAGCGGAGGAGGAACAGTAGTCAAAGAAGAATTTTCTGATGCCATTGGTTTCTCTTTTTAAATACAAATCTCTCTACTGGTTTCCCCCAGAAATGAGAGAGAACCAAGAAACAGTTGATGGTCTTGCTCCCACCTGGGTCCAAGATACAGTCTTGGTTTCAGTGCAGACGCCGTCTCCAGTCCTTAATAGATTGCCTAAAGTTGATGGCTGTTGTTTACAACAAAAAAGCACAGCTGGAGGGAGATGCCTGAAGAGAGGCCACAGGCCCTAGCAGCAGATTTTTTTCAACCAGCTCTTATGGTCCTTTCACTGACCCCACCATCACTGTTGATGAGGCTATTCCCAGACAAACCACAGCCCTTTCTCCCTGCAAAATTGCTAACTTCCCAACAGTCAGATCTCCCCACCCACACCTGAACCGTGCATGTTTCTTATAGAAATCCATTCCCCAAGTCAGGTTGGGCACAAAGATTATTTGAGAACCAGCATGGCCTCTGTTCCATCTTTTCCCGTCAAGTAGAGTCCATGAGTGAGGTAGTACTCCCGTCGTAGGAAGGCATAAAAATAATCCGAGATGAGCAGGATCTGCATTAGAAGTAAAACACACATAGGCATGAGTGACACTGGTTCCTTCACAACAACCGTCTAGATTTACAAACACAAAGCTTTTGCCTGCATCTCCCTGCAGCCTTCTCTCACATCTCAATCCAAGCTTATTTATTACTTTATCTTCCACTCTGAAGATTTCTGAGTTGCTATTTTGATTCAGAGGAATAAGAGATTTCAAAGCACTGGAATAAGATCTCTCTGTCTCTCTCTCTCACACTCACACACACACAGGCTTTTGGAAACGTAACACAAACAGTGCAGGCATCAAAAGCAGAGAGAAATTGACTTGCCTATGGCGTGGGAATAAGTCAGTACAAAGCTGGGAAGCAACCCAAGTCCTGACTTCCAGTTCTTGGACATAACTGCTACACCATACTCCCTCCCAAATAAATGTGCACCACTGTCACAGAAATAACTGATCCCCATCCCTTCCCACCGCCCTGGCTTCTGTACAAACGAATGAGGGGCACATTCATGGAAGAAGATTCCAAATTGGATGAATGAACCATTCTGATGTGAATGGCCAATGTCAATAAGATGAAGGGCTGGTTTTCTATAGCTGCAGTGCTGCTGCTCTCTACCAGGGCTGTGTTTCTTGAGGGTAAGTTTAATGCTATCAGTAACATTACTTGCTATCTACCCACTTGTTATTTATCTGTCAGCCATCCCCTCCCCAAATACCTAACCAGTAGCAGTCCAATTCACTCTGGGAACTACTGGGTCATGGTGATCAGCGGCTCTGACCAATTCCTGGACCAGAGATGTACACAACTGCTTTAGGATCACATAGGGATAACAGAGGATGTAATAGCCACACCTAGCATATCACCCCATGAGCATTACCTAACTGACCTGCTCTGCTAACTGGACTCCCAGAATTGCCTGCTGGTGCTGACACCCTGAGGGAATGTGTGGGTGAAAGGAGTGATTCATGGGGGAGAGGGGGATCTGGAGTGTCAGGCTGGAGCTGGTTTGGTAGTGCAGTGGGCAGCTGTGGCTGCTGCTGGGAGAGTCCAGGGAAGCGGGGTGGGTGCGGGAATGCAGAAAGCTATGTGGAATAAGGAAGGCTGATGGAGTGGGGTTGGGAAAAGCTTGAGGCTATGGAGCAGAGAGACAGAGATGAGGAAACACAGCATTTAGGCTGGGCCCCAGGGCGAAGAGAAGCAGCAGTCACAGGTTGCAGCATGGCCCACAGCAGTAATAAAAGCACAGAAACCCTTTCACTGAGACCCTACTTGCTTCATCACTGGAATGAGACACTGCCGCAGTGAGGGACTTATGCTTCCCCCTTCATCTATGAAGTAGGTGGGTATCACAAACAGGGAAAACGTGGCACAGATGCATTAAGGCTAAGATGGGAAGCAGCATTAAAGCTGCAATACGGATGTCTGAGTGTGCCTGCAACACACCCATCACCATGGCATCTGAACAGATGGCAGTGTAGCCTAGTGGATAAGGTGTTGGACTTGGACCTGGGAGACCAGAGTCCAAATCCCTTTAACCATGAATTCACTGGGTGGCCTAGGGCAGATCGCTGTGTCTCAGCCTCAGTTCCCCATCTGTAAAATGGGAATAATAATGACCTACCTCACAGGGTGGCTGTGGCAGTAAATGAGTTAAGAACTGTAAAGACTGAAAGTTCTAGATAAATTATTAATTATAATCTGAATACAGGCTGCTGGCTCCCAGCCATGTGCTCAGGTCTCTACCTTATTTTATAAAGGCCGTCTACGTATTTAAGAAAACTCATACTAATGAATCTGCTACACAAGAAGCTCGTCTTTGCCATAGGACCGTGGCTGCACAGTACACTGTGAGATGAGGAGGATACTGTTGTTTCCAGCCAAAGTTAACCCTTCAGCTAGAGACTATGGGGGTTCCTATGCAGCTATGGTTCTGTAAGGAAGCTTTTATTACATTGTTCTCAAATTTCCAGGGGAAAGCAGTGCTCTCTGGCATGAAGACAGACAACAAAAGGCAAGTCCCCTTATCACAGCAGTGAATCGCAGGAAAGCAACACGGTAATTTGCTGTAGCAATACACACCTTTCCCAAATCTTCACTTCTGATTAACATGTTTGTCTATGGGTGGACATGTTACTTCGTAAGCTCATAGCCTATGCATAACACACACACACACCCCTTCTTTTCATAGGGAAAAATCTTTCTAGAATATTTATCTTGCACACATAGGAAAACAGCGCCATCTTATCACCACCTCAAGTCTCTCTAATTTCATTTGATTTTAGGAACACATGTCCTCCATCACTGGATCATCTGGTCTGCAGTTTCATCTGATAATGCTTCTGAAGACAGTACAAATCCCCAAACAATACACTGTGCTCTGCAATGAGGTTGCAGGGAGACTATCTTCCTAGCTGTTGACAATTATGCCTTGGGAGTAGAGGGTTGTGAAGCCACAAGTGTTTAAATTTAGTAAGTAAGTAATTTTATTGATGTATTAGCAGAGCCATAACATGAAAGCAATAGGGAACAAACAAGAACAAACCACCAAATAAATACACATGGAATAAGACATTATAACAATATTAAGCTGAGATCAGGGAGACACTAAATCCCTTCATCAATATATTAAATCCTATCTGGCCCTTGAAGAAGTAATACAAAAAGAGTGCAACCCCTTTTGCTGTCTCCTCCTCTTGCCCACTCAAGAGCCTTAACCAGGGGGGCATGGGATTGGGAAAACTGTCAGTACAGGGGTCTAGCCACCTAGCCCGGAGAACCTGAGTCCTTGGACAGGTGAGGAGCATATGTTCCAAAGAACCCACTGGTTGCACTAATCCCTCAGAGCAATCACAGAGACAGAGGGAGGGATGCAGTCCCATGAACTGGCCTTCCATTGTGGCTGTAGGGAAGATATTCATCCGGGCCATCATAAAACACCTCTTAACCTGCGGGGACAGGTTAAATTGGAGATAGGGGGCAGGAAGGTGAGCCAGTTCATAGAGCTCCATGAAACTTTCCAGAGACCTCTTGGCCCGTGCCTCAGCTATTTCCTCCTGCCTACTAATATCCAATACCCTCTGCCTCACAGCCTTCTTGCACTTGCATATCCAAGACAGGCTAAGCTCTCCGGCGAAAGACCGATCTCGCTAAGTTTGCCTTTAACCTGGTCAACCCAAGGGTCATGGGTGCCAGCCCTTAATACCAAGGATGCTAAGGGGGCTGTCAGGCCATAGCACAGTTTGAGCCAATAGCCTAATGAGAGTAACCAAACCTGGGTGCCCATAGACAGAGCACCACACTCAAGGCGTACAGCACAACACGGGGCATGATTGGGGAGTGCTAGGATAGTTCTCAGAAACTTGGTCTGTATACGTTCTAATGTAGCAAGTTCCCCAATGCCCAGGACTGAGCCCCAAACAATAATTGGGATAGGCACTTGAGTTGGTATACCTTAAGGGCAGGGAGGATAAGGCTCCCCCCCGCACTAGATCTAAAGAACCGGCATATACCTTTGCCTACCGCCTGGGCGTGCCTACAGACAGCAAGTAGCATGTGTCACCCAAGAGCCATTGGCTTGAAAAATTAGTCCAAGATACTTATAGCGGGTGACCAGGTCTAATTTGTGTCCACCCAGCGTCCAACTGTACACCTTCCACTTGGGCAAAAAACACACAATCTTGGTTTTCTCATAGTTAACCTCGAGAAAATTATGGGCACAATACTGCTCCAACGCCAAGAGTTGCCTATTCAGGCCCACACGGGATCTGGATAGTAAAACGGCATCATCGGCGTGGAGTAAAATGGCTACCTCCGTAGACCCTATCTTAGGAGGTTGATTAAGAGGGGATGACACCGCCGCTTTCAGGTCATTAAGATATATATTAAAGAGCGTAGGGGCTAATACACAACCCTGCTTGACCCCATGCTCAGCCCTGATAACCTCAGACTAAGTACCCCTATTATCTAACCTGATGCGCAGGGAGGTGTTAGTATACAGCCGCCGGATAAGGCACAAAAGTCTCAGGTCAATGGTTGTTAAAGCTAATTTCCCCCACAGATGATTTCACGAGACCAGGTCAAAAGCTGAGAACAAATCAACAAACACTGCGTATAACCCAGTACTACAAGGATACCTCTGAACTAAGTGATTTAGGACGAAGCAATGGTCGGCAGTTGAACGGCCTGACCTAAACCCATTCTGTTCTTCATGAAGAAGCTTCTCTTGCTCCAGCCACTCCTCCAGCCTCCTAAGAAGGAGTCTGGCATACAACTTGCTGGCCACACAAAGAAGACTAATAGACCTGTAGTTGCTCGGCTTCTCAGGGGGGCCCTTTTTATAAATAGGGACAATCTTGGCTTGTTCCCAAAGCTGAGGCATATCTCCAGTCTGATTTATCCCGGCGAATAGAGCAGTTAGAACTGGTGCCCACCAAGCTATATTGGCCTTAAATAAATCCACCAGGAGATCATCTAATTCCGCCGCCTTGCCCTTTTTAAAACCCTCAATAATCTCCTCCACCTCTCCAGTAGTAACAATAGACCAGCAAGGGAGAGAGCCAAGTCTAACTGTAAGGGGCTCTGGCGCGGGGTCTGCCGCATACAAGCTGGGAAAATGCCTCCTCCAGACATCTGCAGTCACCCTTATCAGATTTTCTTTCCGCTCCTTTCCACATCCTTTTACCAATTTCCAGAAGAGGACAGTATCCTTACTTCTGGCAGCCTTTTCAATTTCCATCCATAGTTTAAGATGATACAATTTTTTCTTCTGGGCAAGAAGCACCTTATACTGGGTCCTTGCCTGGGACAACTGGGTAACCCCACTGATAGAGTGCTTCTTCCTAACCCGTCGATAGAGTAATCTCATAACCCTCCTTGCCCCAAAACACTCCCTATCAAACCATAAATTGGGAGATGATCCCATGCCCCTCCTTAAGGGTGGGCGGCCAGTCCCAAGAGCAGCTTTTAAACCCTTAATTATAATCATGTAACTGGCTATAAGTTCCTCTACATCTTGAGCCACCTCCAGTTCATGCTGCCAGCTGGACCCCTCAAGGGAGGCCAAGAGCTGATTGACCTTGGCTTCTGAATTACGGCCCCATTTGGGTCTTACTTCACTGTGGCCCTCTACAAGAACTTGTGGGAAGGAAGCACCCATACCCGTTATCCCCTTCCTAGCTAACCTCAGCCTGATCGGGAGATGATCACTGGCAGGGTGAAAGACCACTTCCAACCCTGCTACCAATGGGTGCATGGCTTCTGAAACCAGATTCAGATCAATAACGCTACTTCCAGATCGAGAAATAAAGGTAAATTCACCTGGATAACCGGGAGGGGTCCTACCATTCAGCAGAATTAAGCCCAATGAGGCTATCACTTCTGCCAAACGAAGGCCACTTCTATTAATCACCACATCCTTAGAGTCCCTGTAAGACCAGGAGGAGTCCTCCAGCGTCCATAGCTCACCCAGCTGGTTTAAAGCATAATCAGTTTTACCTAGTTGGGCATTGAAGTCACCCACCAAGAGGATGCCGGCTTCCGGATATAATTCCTCGATGACTTCAACCAGGCCTTGCAGCTCTAACCAACAATGGGCCCTGTGGTAACGTGAAGTAGAGGGGGGGATATAAACATTAATTAGGGCCACTATCCCAGCGGGGAATACCAACATAGTCCCACAAAGAAAGGGATAACACTCTGGCAGAGGGAGATAGGAGACTGCCAAAGAGGTAGAGACAAAACACACACAACCCCCACTAGCATGCCCCCTACCCCCCCGAGGAAAGCGCATCTACCAAGAAATCATCGTACCCATTCAAGTACACTGGACCCTGGGTCCAGGTTTCTTGAAGGCATATAATGTCGCTCGAAGTCAGAAGAGACAAGAACTCGCTATCGGAACACTTATTTCACCACCCAGCTATATTCCATGAAGTTACCCTGATCTCAGCGACATGTCAGTCCATAACTCCAATAGGAGAAGACCCATTCACAACGGGCATCCGGGGATCTAAAACACAACCCAGAGCCTCTATGTCTGGCAGAACAGCAGCAGTCTTCAGGGGCTTGGCGCTCCGAGGTTTATTCCCTCCAGCCTCCAGAACCTGAAAAACAAAAGGCTCCTCTGAAGTGTCCTCTAACCCATCCCCAAAGATAAAAGAGGGCGGAATGCTGTCCAGGACTAATTTCCCATTCCCCACCTGCTGAGGAGGCCCTGCGGATAATTCCGCATCTGCCTTCAAAAATGGGAACGAGGGAATGGTTCCAAGTTCTGAAGGGCTAAGATATCTATTAGCCACCCATTGATCACTAGTAAGGGCTTCATTCCCAACCCCCGGGTTCCCCATGTACTCAGCCCCAAGGTTTAAGTCCCCATTGACTGACAAAAAGCTACCATCCCCTACCACCGGAAGAATTTCAATTGCAGGGGATACATAAGCAACCAAATGATTAGATCTCTGCATGCCTCTCTCAGGGAGGTCCCCCGGAGGCAGGTCAGGGGGGACCCCCATACCATTGTTCCAAGTTAGGGACTTACTTGACCCAGCCACAGCGGGACCAGGAGCTAGCTGGGAAAGACCCCCGGTATAGCTGACCCTCCCAGATGGGGGATCAGCCTCAGGTGGGCAACCTGCCACTACCTCCATACTCGTTTCTCCTGTCGCCAAATTCCCCATAAACGGGGGGGATCGTAAATCCACAACACTGGTCTCCAGCTGTGGGGTATGGGGAGAACCCCCCCCTCCTTGGTATTCCTCCTTAGACAAGGGGGGCTTTTACCCCTGGCCTTGGACTGGTAGTCCCTAATTGAAGGAATTAGATTTGGATTATTTTGTGAAGCCTGCAAGGCTCCCAGAGAGTGGGAGTGCCCCTTAATCTGACAATCCCCCGTCCCACCCTGATGGTAATCATTCCTAAGGCCTAACAAAAATCTTCGCCAACTTAATTCCAAAATAAGCAAAACCAGCAGCATTTCTCCAAACATTAACATGGGACATTTTCCGGAAGGTAACAACAAATTGACATTTATAGGGTCCCCTATTAATCATCCTCATACAACGAATATCTTTAGGGGTAAACAAATAATGAGTCAGAAAGGACAAATGCGACACCACCTGTGCAATTGTGTCCCAGGAAGGTACACATCCATTTGGCAAGGGTATGGCTGTAAAAGCAACTGCCTCCCTACAGGGAGCTAAAGGGAGTAGAGAAGGAACACATAATTCTGGGCAGGCCTTATGGGAGGCTACACTGGAAGGCTGCTCAAAGTCAGTACCACCCACAGGTCCTTCGGGGATAGTTCTCTCAGAGCCGGCAGAAGCCACAGCTCTATTCCCCGAATTGCTCCACACAGGATGGGAGGTCAATACTGAATCCCCCACACCCCGAACAGCAATCCCCTTGGGGGGATGAGGATTAACAACAGTTGCCACAATAGTCTTCAAATAATCAAGTATCAATACAAGTGTGCGGTGAATTAGGGAGGTCTGGTCCGCTAACAACTGTAAAGCGGATTTCCCTTCAGGATGGTCCGCACTCCTCGGATGGGGGATCCCAGTGTCCCCATGATGGTAACTCTCCTTCAGACAACTCTGACCAGAAGGCAGGCTTGGGATAACCGAAGGAGTATCCCCCCTCAATAGCCCCAATGAGCTGGAAGTCACAGGGCTAGGTGCTAAGAGGAGAGGGGGAAAAGGAAGCTCCCTTGGCAGAGCCATAGATGATGACAAACCAAAGGGGGAGAAGAAGGAGTCTACCTTCCGCTGTTTCCCCCTCGGAGGGTCCGACATCCCATTCCACGCTAACCTTTTACGACGAGGTGTCATAACAGGGGGAGACTTCAGAGCAAACCCCCAAAGTCGCGGCCAACCACAAAAAACTTCCAAGCAGAGGCAGCAACCTAATGAAGGCAGGCGGCGACAGACGGCACCTAAGGCCGCATGCACAAGGGCGCGCCCTTGTGCGCGCAGCCCTTAGGCGTGCTGTTCATGGTGCATGCCTATGATGCGGCCGTAGGCGCCAGCTGTTTGATACAGTCCTCAGGGTATCACAAGAGGCGGGGCCGTCACACCTGCACAGCCAGCTCCAAGTCCTGGCTTCACACACCTCTCCACTTCTGTAGAGCGCCTCCCAACAATTCACCCACACCACACCAGGGGCCACGGGGGGGCAGCAGCATCATCAGCGGGGCTCCCGGCACCACTCCAGCTCTCCACCACTCAACACGCCACACAGCCAGTTTAAATTTAGGCTTATTGCCCAAAGGAGTGAACATCTTGCAAAAGTATGTCTGTGTGGAGAAACAAGGAAAACGTGCACAGGAGTTTTCATCTAATCAGTACTTGTGCTCTGATCCATGGGAAGGGTTGGGCTGTAGCAGCTAAGGTAACTCAGGAGAAACTGCAATGTACCAGCCATAGAGAGGAACAGGCATATGCCGCTAGTTGTACACTCTCCAGAGCCATGGCCTCGTTGGCCTGCCCCATTAGTAACTACAGGCAGGAGAGAGATGCCTAATATTTATTCAGCACTTTTTCCCAGAATGCCACACAAAACTGAAGTCTCTTCTCCATTTTATGGAGGAACTCAGAAGTTACATCTCTTGCCCAAGACGCTAAAACAAAAGTGGTACCAAGGCTAGAATTGTGTTCGCAGCCAATACCGTAGTCACTTTATGCCTCTGTTTCTCTATTGAGGGATAATAATTTCCTCAATAATGGAACAAAGAGGCTATATCAATGTCTCCCTTCGGAAGGGCAGAGTGCTGGGCTGCCTCAGAGGTTGTGGTGCGGCCTCTGCTCAAAAAACCATCATTCGACGTTGATTCCCTTGCCAGTCTCTAACCTTCCCTTTTTAGGAAAGGTTATTGAGCGGGTTGTGGCCCAGCAGCTGCACCTAGACCACACTGTTTATCTGGATCCCTCTCAGTCCAGTTTTCATCCAGGCTATGGCACGGAGACTGCGCTTGTGGCCTTGGTTGATGACTTTCGCCGTGAATTAGATCAGGGTCAATCGACCCTGCTAATTTTGTTAGATCTGTCGGCTGCTTTTGATACTGTTGACCATGAGATCTTGGTGACTTGCTTGCGGGATCGAGCTGTGGGCGGGATCATCCTTGACTGGTTCTGCTCTTTCCTAACCGGGAGGACTCAGTGTGTGATGCTCGGGGATTGTTTTTCATCTCCATCGGACCTCACGTGTGGTGTCCTGTAAGGTTATATTCTGTCCCCGCTCTTGTTGAACATATATTTGCAGCCACTTGGCGAGGTCATGAGACGGTATGGGGTGCGGCGTCATCAATATGCTGATGACACCCAACTCTACCTCTCGTTTTCATCTGGCCCAGACCCGGCAGTCTCAGTGCTTACCTGATGTCTGGCGGCTGCTGGGGATTGGATGAAGGCGAGCTGACTGAAGCGGAATCCCGACAAGATGGAGGTGATGGTGGTGGAGAGGGCAGTGGATGTGGCAGCTCCCATCATTGATGGGATCCACCCTCCGCTGGTATCCCAGGTCCGTAGTCTGGGCATGCTCCTCGATCTGCAGCTCCTCCTGGATTGCCAGGTAGGGCCTGTGGCAAGGTGTGTGTTTCGCCAATTACATCTGGTGTGAGGGCTTCAGCCGTATGTTTCAGATAGTGACCTGACCACCATCATTAATGCTTTCATTACCTTGAGATTGGACTATTGCAATGCACCCTACGTGGGGCTACCTATGGTGACAGTCTGGAGACTGCAGCTAGTGCAGAATGCACAAAAGTGACATATGTCCTTCTTCCATCTGCAAGAACCTGAGCAGGCTTGTGAATGCTATTCTTCTGCACTCCCCTTTCTCGGACAAATACAAGAG
Source organism: Sphenodon punctatus (assembly GCA_003113815.1). Lineage (NCBI taxonomy): Eukaryota > Metazoa > Chordata > Lepidosauria > Sphenodontia > Sphenodontidae > Sphenodon > Sphenodon punctatus. The sequence continues at coordinate 1,794,501 of QEPC01004800.1, read as the reverse complement.
TAGATAGCATCTTAGTGCTGAGTGCATACAGCCTGTGGATGTCACAGCTACTTTTCAGCCACCATAGGCAATGGGAGATTCTGGTGCTGAAATCCACGCCCTGCCTGCTGTGTTACAGAAACTAGTAAATCACAGGGCAGAGTGGCTGTAAGTGCTTCAACTGTAATGAATGAATGAACAGCCCATTAGCCAATGCCATTAGGTGATGAGTCTCAAAATCACTGCAAAAATCCAGGTAAACTATGCAGCATTCAAGCATCTGCTACCTTCTTTGATAAGCATGAGTATGATTAACTATTTATGTATGACAATGCACCCAGTGCACCAGGTTCCTACCCACAGGGGCTTATAATCTAGAGAAGACATGGGAGGGGGAAACAAAAGGGAGAGACAGGGATACATTCATACAGTTAAGAAGTTGCAGGTACAAGTGCTTAACTTAGTTACAGGAGAGAGAATAATTGAGTGAGATGCAGGAATAGCAGTTAGAGGAAGGACTAGATGTCAGGACTGCCTGCATGCACAAGTCTGTAAGAACCTAAACCCATCTACAACTCAAACTATACATGCAAATGCTCCCAGACTGGGCAATAGGTAAAACCACGCAACTTTCCCCATCCATTCATGGTAAATGCAGGATTCTACCATGCTACAAGTCAGGGCATTAACTACCTCTCCAAACCATGCTAATGCCTTGAGCTTGGCACCCTCTGGGAAGATGGTCTCAGCTATACTGTGAAACAGATCATGCTTTTGACACGAACATGGACAACTGCATCAGTTTGTTTGTCCATAGGAAGGAGCCCTAGAGGGCTGGTAAAATCACAACTGCATTTGGAATGGTATGTTGTCTCAGTCTGAGGCTACTAGAATGCACAGTCAGATAAAAAGGCTGCCAGACCAGTGGGTCTGGCACCACAAAGATCAAAGACTGTGTGCTCCTTAGGGGATCAGGCACATGGGGAACATGTGGCCACAATCTCTTCCCATCTTCCACTATGGGCAGGAAGTGCAGAGACAATGGGTGAAAACAGATGCGACAGTAGCCCACATTGGTCTGAGACTCGCTTGCACATTTGTTCCATCGCCATCAGATGTTGGCCCGCGCATGCCCCGGGGCGGGCAGGCGGCTGCCACAGGAGATGCGTTCTCTGGAGAAGCATTCCCAGCCAATGCCTGCCCACCTTGGCCAATCTGAGCCAACACAGTCCTGCACATCTGCTGGGCCCTGTGCTTCTGTTACTATGTTCACTGTGCTGCTTTTGTTATTCGCGTGCCCAGTCCACCAGGACCACAGAGCTGTGGTCAAAAAGTCCCAAAAGGTCAACAGACTGTCTGTACCTCGATGCCCCTGCCCACGAGATGAACCCAGAACCCTTAAAGGGAACCGGCAACAAAGGCAACACCTCATTGGATGTGCCCAGTCTGCACAGCAGCTCATGCCCAACACCCAGTCCACAACACCCAGAGAGCACCACCTGAAAGGGGAATGTGGAGCAGGAGGTGGGATAGACCAGACCAATAAGTCATCGCACCTAGCCATCCCACAGTAGGCACAAGTTATATGTAGTGCATCTCTATCACCCTGTTCACAGGCATCCACCACCACCATCCCAGAGACAGCATTGTGGGGGTGGGGGAGGGGAGGGGAATTGCCGAACACCACTGTGCTGGGAGAAGGCCCCCAAACCCCCACCTGAAGTGTTTCCCTTGGAACGATGAGGAGACCCAGGCCCTCATCAGCCTCTGGGAGGATATACAGGCACAATAGGCCCTGCATGCACATAACACATCGGAATGAGCGGGTGTTCCAGTGGCTCGCCACCCGGATGACAAAGCTCAGGTACCACACGGGCATGAGCCAGTGCTGGCAGACCTGAGGATGTTTCACTCTATTTTTCTTGTTTGTAAGCGGTCCCCGCCACTCCTGTCCCCCATTCATTCTGCTGTTCCATGCGCCTTCTGTGTACTTAATCATGGACTGGCCTGCCATGGCCGGCGTCAGAGGCCGTTCCTTGTGCTGTGGCTCAGTGTATATGGCACAGAGAAGTTGGGGGTGTCCAACGCCTTGACCCTGGCTGACGTTTGGCTGAGGGAGAAGGAGCAGCCAGCAGCCCCTGCATAATCCTCCAGGGTGGCTGACTATGGGCTCAATACATGCAGCTGTTGGGGCACCATGTGGCCAGGTCGGAGTGCAAGGAGCAGGCCGAATGCAAGGAGCATGTGGCCAGGCTGGGCTTCCAGGTGCTGGGGCCCATTGATGTGCCCACCCCCTCCAGGGGCAATGGGACTGGGGGATGCAAACAAAAGCACATCTGAGCATCCAGAGTTTCGCCTTTGCTTTGCAGCAGCGGAGCATCTGTCAGTTTCGTTCGCCAGTGCCCTACTGAGAGTGAGGGGACACGCACGGGCCGGCACAAGTACCCTGATTAGACGCTGGAGCTGGACCTCTTGGAGTAGCCAGGGAGGGCTCCCTACCTTGAGGAAGAGCCCACCGCAACCCAGCTTGGTGCCCTGTACGAGGTCTGGACATGGCCAGAGGCTCTGGCCAGCAGGGATGCTTTCGACCCCCACTATATAGTGGCAGAGCATTTGCTGGCAAGGGGCTACCAGCAGGGCATGTATGCGGAGGAAGCGAGGTTCCCCACCTGTGATGACCCCCTTCGAACTGTGCCCTATGGACTGCCACTGTGAGTGACCTGTGGTGTTAATGGTGTCTGGAAGGGACTAAACTGGCAGCCTGGGAGCTCCCAGTCCACTTCCTTCCAGACATCATTACACTGCCGTCACATCTTTTCTCACCCAATGTTAACCCACTAGCAATAACAGGACTCTTAAGCATACAAAAGGGTCAGGAAATGCGGTGATGCTCTCATTCCACAGAAACAATAATGGCTCATGCACCAAAGTCCCCACTCTTCACAGTAATACAAATTCTATACAGTAATGTATGTGTGGCGTAGTGGCTCTGTGAAAGAGAGTCAGTGTGGTGTGCCTGGACCGGGAGGTAGGGGGAGGCCCCAGTTCAAGTCTCACCTTAGCCAGAAACTCACTGGGTGACCTTGGGCTAACCACAAAATTAATAATAATAATAATTTTATTTTTATAGCGCCCCTTGCCTTATATGGCACTCTGAGAACTTAACAAAGAAGCTTCTCAGTCTAATCTACCTCACAGGGTTGTTGTAGGGATTAAAAGTTGTGTTAAATTGTTCTGTGTAAAGCATTCTGAGTGCCATGGCAGGGGGGCGCTATATAAAAATAAACATCATTATTATTTTATTAATAATGACTATTAAGAAGTCAAGAACCAATAGCTACCATATGGAAGTATACTTAGAACTGGTGATGGGGAGGGGGGGGGGGGAGGATCTCAGTCACTGTGATGTAGCAGATGTTGATAAATGTCCATTCTGAATGGTTCTCTTTTAATTCACAAAAGGGTCCTGGTTATAATTGCTGCAAGGAGCACATGTTGTTATTTTCATTGCATTAAACTTGCTGCTGTATTAATAGCAAAATTAATAGTCACTGTTACTGAAAACCTAAATCAAATTACCTGCAGCTGCCTCGCAGAGAACTCTTTCCTTGATAGTACAAGGCCTTGTACTTTATTTATACTGTCAGAGACCTGTGGAATTTTACCAAAACACTTTTTTCCCCTAACCCTTTTCTTTAAGCGTTTCACAATACTTCTCAGTTTCTGAAAAACTGCCTGTACACGTCCTAGACAAAAGCCTGAAGGCTAAAAGCCAACAGCACACTGGGAAACAGGTGCTACGTGCTCATGGTTTTTGTTGATGTTTTAACTGCAGAGAACTGACAATATACATCTTCAGCAGAGCAATTGCTAGAGAGCGGGGGTGACTAGCCGGGCTGCCCCTCACCCTGTGCAGGAACGGGTGGGGAAGGCTTGGCTTGCTGTCACTAGGGAGGGGCAGGCACGGCCGGCCTTAGCACAGGGTGACCAAGACCCAACTATTTTCTCTACATCTGTGGACCCCGCAGTGGCCTCCACTTTCACCAGGGGAGGGAGTGGGGTCCCAAACACAACTACTTCTGGGGCCTCATGGAGGATGCCCCTGAGGGGTGGGGCCATGGGGGCAGAGTCACCAGAGCCCCCACATTTTATTTTTGCCTTGGGTCCCATAAATTCTAAGGCTGGCCTTGGGGAAGAGCTTCTGCTTCCCTCTTTACCAAACCTCTGACTGCTTTAAAGTCCTGTACTTTACATCGCATGATAATTTACTCTAGGCTACTATTGCCTTGAAGTTTTCACACTGGTGTACCTTTATCCCGTCTATAAATCAGGGACTTGCCTCAGGGTAACACTCTGGTAATCTCTCTGCTGGAACTGCCTCATGCTAACAAGCCCTTGATCAAACCTATAGAAAGGTCCTAAAACAAGGAATCTAAATTGGTCCCCTAAATGCAATATCAAAATAACTCTCTGCCTACTTAGCACGTGCAGGCACCCTCTGAAAAAAAGGGGACAGATTTTAAGACTCCTGTTAATTTGAAGTCACTAATTGTTTATGGCCTGGAAAATTTGATACATAAGGCTTTTACAGGTTTTGGATCAGCACAAAGACATCAGGACAGAATGCAGTAGAACCAGTAACTAACAGCGCCCTCATGCTACAGCATGCTATTTGCAGGACATATACCAAAGGGCAGAATGACTAATGCCCAGGTCAGGCACCAAATCCACCAATTTTGAAAGAGTGACTGGACAAACTTGAAAGTCAAGGCAGGAGAGGAGTCGTTGCAACATTAGCAGGAGGGCAGGCTCACAAACAAGCTTGCTCTGGTGACTGGCATGGAGCTATCAAGCAGAGTCGGCACACGTCATATGCAAAAGAATAGGGAAGAACTTTATAAAGGTTCTTCTGCTGACTGAGTAACCCAACATGTTCTTGACCTACAGGAAAAGAGTCATTGAAAAGGGCAAAGCAGAAGACATCCAGGGACAATGGGGCATCCGTGTAGATACATGAGGCAGCAAGCAAGCCTTTGGGACGCGTCATTTTGCAGACAGCATCAATGCAGCTGCATTCCAGCCTAGTTATTGTTACCCATGAACCAGAAAGGGTAAGTGCCAAGACAAACTTGAAGACAATGGCATGAAATGCAAGGTTATAAAAAAAACAAACCACAAAAATGCCACACACATGAAACCACTCAACCTTATTTTCCTTGTCTGGAGGGGTTTTCTAGTCTAAGTAAGGAGAGATGCTGATTGAAGTGCCACAGGGATCAGAGATAGGATAGATACTATTTCTAGTGTCCACAAACAGCTTGACAGGGTCAACTCTAATTTGGCGACAAAAATAAAAGTGGCAAGAGCCAACTGCAGTCCCATACGCAGTGAAGGAGGACATGAATCTGTGAGGAGGGCTCTGCCCCTATTTCAGAGATACCAGTACACAGAGCCTCCTGTCTCCAAGAAGCTGCTGCTAGAAGACTGTGAAAGTTCACCGTTAATGCACTGCATTGGGATGGCGAAGCACGCAGGCGCTGCCAAGAATGCACAAGGGAACATTTACAGGAAAGTGCTATTAGAGGAAAAGGGAATCACTAAATGGCTGTCCAGCCTGTCCAGTAGGAAAACCAAGTACTTCGCTCCATAGCAGGGAAACTGGCATCAGCAGCTCCCATACTCACCCTGTTTACAACAGGGTATTATCCTGGCTTATGATTATCAAGTCATAGAATGAGCCAAGACAGAGGACACACCTCCTCTAATGGGTTAGACTCCAGGTACCTGACTGGCAAATGGAGAGGTCGTTAATTATCTAGAAATACCCTGCATGTACCAGCTAGACTGGCATCAATAAACACCATCTCCATTGCCAGCTTGTAACAGTAACCAGCCACATGTATCACATTTTCAGGGATTAATCATATGAGAAGATATGCCAGAGAGCCCACTAGCCCAAGGAAATACCAGAACAGAACAGAAGTGCCTATTGCCAAGTCAATGGGTTTCTCTCCTGAAAGAACTGCATTTTTAGAATCAAGAATTAAAGCAGAGAGAATGAGATCCTCCCACGGCAGGAGGCCAGTAAGCCACATTCTGTGCTTTTGATATATAAAGCAGGACCCACAGCCAGGAAATTAACAGGGATGAATCCTGCCTTCCCCAACAAACACAAGCGAACTGTCAGGGTTCTGCCCTATAAGGACAGGCAGGATCCTGGGAGTCCATGCAGTGGTTAGTTCCACACCCTTAGGAAATGACTAAGCACAGCTCCACAGAGCTCCCCGTGTCCTGGGAGCTGGGGGGTCAGCCAAAGCAAGCAGCTGCGCAACTACCAAAATCCTGTGGCCAATTCCTTCTTTAGAGAGGAAGCAGGTAGCTAGCAGTCATAGTGTAGGGACTCCAGCAGACCTGAGGCTTCAGCGGGAGCTGCAGAGCCCTTTTACCCTCTCTCTACAGCCTGACAAACAGGCAGGATTCCTTCTGTTCTTCCAGTCCAGAGCCTAGCCTTGGTATTGGGCAATGGGTCAGAATCTGCTCCAAAAGCAACAAGTGACAGATATTGGAGCAAAAAATACTCCAGAGTCTAAGATCAGTTTCCCCTTTATTTATAAATAAATTTCGGAAACAAAAAGTTTTAAAATAAAGCCCTAACAGGGCTCTCAATTCCTTAGCAGCAAAGGGGATAATGTCAAGCATTTGTATAAAACCACCTGAAGTGGATTCAAAATCAAAGTGGGAGGACAACAATAAGGATGGCTGAGAAAGTGTACAGTAATATCAGGGGATTATGAATGAGCAGGTGATGCTTTATCATTGAAAGGTAAAAGGACCCTGATCTGCAATGGTACAATCTGGATGAACTGACTATTTGGCTTTATGTAATGTACAGCACCTGCTTTCTTGCATGGTGGTTCTACTGTCACTGCTACATTGAGTGGGGGAAGGGAGGGGATCAGGTCAGACATTAAAATAGCTTGTGCACTAAAGCCACACTAGATTTAGGATACCCAATACAGGGGTGGGAGATGTGTACTAGCAAGTAAAACTATAGAAATTTAGCTATTAAAAAGCTAAAATATTGGCAGCCTTATTGCTTCCTTCAGTTCAAACATTACAGCGTGCACATTTAGATAAGAAACCAGCATCTCCAGCCTCTGTTGCGAGACAATGATGTTATTTTCAGTTGTACTTTTACAGCCATCTCCTCCACTCCCTGTACCTCTAACTGCAGCATTTCTCATTCTGTTGACTAAAGATCAGGATTTTCCACCTTTATAAATAAATTCACTGTGTTTTAAACTGCAAATAGCTAATGTCCAGCTCCAGAGAGTAAGCCTGCTTCCACAGTGCAAGGTGAAGCACACAAACCAAAAAGGCTGCCAAAGTATTAGAAATGATCTAATTTTAATATGTGAAAAGAACATTCAGCTCCTTTGAAGGGAAAACAAAGCCAAATTGTTCTGCATGCAAAAGTGATGTGAGGCTAATTGGTGATCAGCAATATGGAGCAGCTTAATTATTCCTTGGTGTTTTCTCCATAAAGGCAATAAATGGGTGCAATGTGGATGACATTTCCAAGATTTGCCTAGTATAAGTAGATACTAGTTTAAGGGGGAGGGATGTAGACGAGAAGAGTCACTTGCAAGATTCAGCTCCAGAGGCACAAGAAACAGCCTGGGTGCTTTTGGGTCGGTTGACTTTCCTTTGTATGAAACTTAACTTCAATACAAGTGATTACTGGGACAGTTGCTGCTTTTTTAATCTGGCAAATTCCCATCTTGGGTGCTTGAAATATTTCTTCTGCTTCCAAACTACAGACTGTATATCTGAGGCATAAGCTGCACAGAGGGTAAAGATACAACTCAAATAATCAGGCCAATACTCCATCCACTCATTTATGTACTGGAGCCTCCAAACAAAACTCTTTGCAGTGTGGCTCCAAGGCTGACAATGAGGGAGAGGAAGCTTACTGTATTGGCTCCAGGAGGCCTGGAGCAGAGATGGATAACACCGATCTGACAGCTGTTACGGATTACTCAAAAATGCTGCTTAACTGTCATCTACTGCCTTGAATTACTTACCTGCCCCATGTTGAATGTCAACGTGATGGCGTAGTAAAAATTGGAATTGGCACTTCCTGCATAGATCCAGAGATGCCACAACACTGGGAACAGCAGGGAGCAGACAATGAGTACGCAGGAGAGGATGAAGATGTTCCGGAGGACTGTAAGAAAGAGCAGCGGCATTATTATAACATAGCTAAGATGCCAACATGTCCCTAACCTCATGTCACTTGCCAGCAAAGGTATACACTTGCTAAGCACCTTCCAGGTTGTAATTAAGGGGTGGTTCTAAAGACAACTGCTATAATAATCCCCCATTAGATTAATCAGCTGGTTTACTTTTATTAAATTAGAGCTTTGATGGTTTTGCTTTAAACCCCATTTTAAAGTCCTCCTTCTTCCTGGGCTGAGAGGGAGAAGGTTGGTAGGGGAAGCATGGCAGGGAAGAGCACCTGCCTGCTTATTAGGCTAGTTACGCTAAAATTGTGTGTGCGGGCTGCACAGACCGAACCCGGACATCAGCGGGCTATGGTCTCATTTGTTAACACTCTCTCTCTTCAATATTCTTTCTTTAGCGATGCTAAGCTGTGGATTGAGAGTGCTTTCCAGGGAAGAAAGGGAGAAAGAACACTCTCTAAGAACTTACATCGGTAAAGGTGGCTCCAGAGTGGAAGGAAGGCCATGTAGAGGGCTATGTCTCCCACAGTTGGGTAGGACTTAAAGATGGAAATGATGGCAATCTGAACAAACATGAAGAAGATCGGGTGCTCTCTACAAGAGAAAAGAAACAGACAATTACTGGATGTCACAGTTGGGGGTGGAGCAGAAGATGGAGGCTGCCGTCATGTTAGTCTCAAAGATCTATACCTGCTGATAGGGATCAGGGGACACACTAACTACTATGAGAGCAGGACAGGGTTCTAGATATTCTCATGCTCGTTACTCTAACTTTCCTGAGAATATCTCCCCTGTGTTTGTACTGAGCTATATTTTCAGAGGACCATCAATACGAGCATTACAAAGGTGCTTACATATGCTACACAACCCTGATTGTGCCCACACTATAATATTTTGTGCGCAGACATGACACATGCTCACAAACATGGCTCCATATACCCACTCCTTCCTAAGCCTGTTCTTTTGTGGTGGTGACAGAAAAGGAAACTAATGCTGCTTTACTTTTCATGTGCCTTTGCCCCACAAGAACTATTAGGAGAAGGCTACACATAGCCTGACATTCACTATGGATGTTTTCAGATGCAATGGTGGCACGGTTTAATTAGTTTTTGCATGGATTAAACCGGGTGCCATCATTATGTCTGAAGACACCCACCAGTTATTTGCCTAGTCTGGCTCCCGACCATGGTGGGGGCTAGCTCGGGCTGCAACTCGCAGAAATCCCCAAGTCACAGCCCAGGCTAGCCCGCAGCATGGTCGAGATCTGGCCGCCAAAGTAAAGTAAAGCGGGGTTTCACATCTGAAATCCTGCTTTACTTACCACGGTCTGAGGTGGCGGCAGAGGCTGGGCGCTATGGTGGCCATCGTTGGCCGCCCATCAGCTGGAGGGTGAGGAGGTGGGCCAGTCCACATGGCACAGGGCCATGCAGATGCACGTCCATGCGTCTCCCCTCCTCCTCCCCAACTGCCATAACGTTTGTTCGGTGGCTGGGCCAAGTCCCAGCCACAGTAACAGCTCCCGCCACCACCTGAAACAGTTCATGGTGGAACCCATCATGTCTAAAAACATCCTGTCTTCTTATCATTAGAGCTGTACAAATTCAAGTCCCCATAAGATTCTCATCCAGCAATTGGGTGGATCATTCTTAACTCTGTTTAGCGCTGTAGCGATAGAATATAGTCTTATTGATATCTTATGTTCTCCTGGTCTGGACAAAGGAAGCCAGACCTAACTTTGGTTAAGTGAAGGCAATGAGGAGAGAGGGCTCAGAACAGAAAAACAGGTCTCAGATTGTGATGGAATTCAAGCTGAAGAGACTCAACACGTAGATAAGGCACCATCAGCATACTGACAAAGGGACAAAGGCATAGCCAGACACTTGGCACTGCCACATATGCGTAACTGTCATCCTGCTGAACACCTGGAGTTGACAAACGAAACCCACTGTGAACAGACAAGTGGGACATTTGCAACTCTGCTACTGATTTCCAGATCAGGAAAAGAACCATCAACTAAAGATAAAGATGTTAATATGCTCAGGGCCCTTCCTCCCAGGAAGACGCTCTTCTGATATGCTAAAGAACTGTGTGATGTCACCATGACATGGCATCTTGCTATTACTGACCGGTACCTCAGAACTGTATAAAGGACCTGGTCATGCAACATGGCTGTGGGTGAGGGCTTGTGGTCCCCAATTTGGTGAATCATGTGGCTTCACTCCCTTCCAGACCTTGCACACATGGATCACAACTTATCCTCGCCTGCCAGCAGCTCTACTCTCCAGCATCAAAGGGCCCTCTCTCAGTCTTTTCCCTGAATCAGCCTGCGTGCTTCCAGGATTTGGCCAGTCACAGGACATGTAAGATATCTTTATCTGGGGACTATCTGTATAATGCTGTGTCTGTAATATAATCCTGCCAAGAATAGAAAACCAAGGTGTGCCGTTCCAATAAAGTTTTGTTTTGTACCACATTGGAGTGGTGTTTTACGACGATCTCGATCCCAATCATTTATTAGTTACAGCGCAACCACAAGTACCTTTTACTTTACTTTTGCAATCAAGAGTTGTACAAAACTGGCTTTGAGTTTGTCTGTACCCTCCACAGTGAAATCCAATCAAGCTGTGACCATGCATATGCAAAGCACCCTGGCCTCCAGCCAATGTTCCTGAGTATTATGCACCACAGGAACGATAGTATAGACCCAACTACAGGCATGCGAGTATCAGGATATGATTTCAGGCTTTCTTTTGTGTCTGAATCATCATGATACAGACAGCAGGATTCCACAGTAACTTCTCCAGTCACAACACACATGGATATTTCATGAGTTTGTTCTTCAAATACACTTGCTCCTTGAGAACGAATGACCGTGTCATAGTCAAATGGCTGCGTACTAAAATTGTGACTAACTGCTGAGACATACAGAAGCACATACTCATTGCTTCTGTCCGGAGGCAGTAGAGAGGCAAGGGGTGTAGCCACACGAGCTGCAGAGGGCCTGAGCCCCGTGCGGCCCCATGGCAGGCAAGTGCAGCTGCCACACTGCAGGGCCAGCGTGGGGAGCTGGGCAAACAGTTGACCTCCCTGCAGGGCAGCCAGGTGGGTGGGCTCCTGTCAGATCTCCCATGGGATGGGCTGAGGCACCGCCACATGAGCAGGCTCCTGGCCCTGGCCTTGCCCCACATCCCACTCCCGGCCCGACCAAAATCCCACCCCTTCTCATTCCAATGCTGAAATGACCATGTGGCTGCATGTGCCGGTGACAGCTCCTACTGCTCAAATCCCTCACTGTGGGGCGGTGCAGAAGGGGCCTGGGCACATGGGCTACCATGTCTTGGGCAGCTGTACCCCATTTTGGGTAAAGCTGCTATGTGATGTGTCCTTGGCCTTTTTCCAAGGACACGTTACGTAGCAGTCAGCTGCTCGTCCCACCACTTGGTGGGGGAACATCTGGGGGCTGCCAGCCACACGATGCACTGCATCGCGTGGTATGGTTGCCCAGATTGGGTTAAGGCTGCTCAAGGCATGGTAGTCTGCCCAAGACGTCTCATGTGGCTGCACCCAGGGTCTCTACCATAACGTTTTTTGCCTGTTTTAAAAGTGTGGTACTGATGGCTACAAGAGGTGCAGAAAACATAGCTGTACATGTAGCTTGTGAGGTGTCAAGAGGAACTATGTCAGAGTTTATTACTGTGGGATCTAGAGCAAAGTTGGTTTTCAAAACACATTAAAGGAAATAAACGAAAATGACACTGAAGTTAACAGATGTTCTAGGGCAGACTGACCTTCTAGGACAGACTGGGCATTTGTCTTTCAAACATTTGCACTGTGCAAACTTTAACACGATGAGTACAAAAAGAGATATTCCCCCCTCTGCTTTTACTACATTTCAAAAGAAGCGGATGAAGCCTGACTGTCTTAACCTTAAAGCAAAATGACTCCTGGAAAGTGTCCAGCAGTCACATTACCACTTGACAGAGCAAAAAATGAAACTGGGCCCACAGCAGCTATTTGGGTCAGCATAACGACAGCAGTTTCCTGAGAAAGGTTTGCACTAGGGAACCCCCCGTGATGCCAACATCCAACAGTCAGGAGATGCCGAAGCGTTTCCTTACATTGCAATCATAGGAATGAGCCACATGAGTGTCAATCGCACACTATTCTTAGCCTTCCAAACTCATGGGCACAGAGAGTGCAATACAGCTGCTGCCACCATAGGAAGCTACTTGTGGTTCAAATACATCCTGCAGTAGATAGTTCAATACAAAAGGAAGGTGCAAGGTTTGCCAAGCCTTGATATATGGGATGAGGGTAACTCCTCATTTGGAAAGCCAAGTATTAAGGTTACTTTTTTCTCATCTTCAAGGCTCTTTATGACTTTGCTTCTGCCTAGGTTTCTGCCCTCATTTCCTGCTACATTCCCACCTGGGAACTTCACTCCTCCTCTGTCACCATCCTCACTGTCCCAAGGGTGGTTTTAGACAAGCACCTCCTCACCCATTACCCACCCATCATGCATGTTGCAGGGCTACCTAGGGCTCCAATGCAGCTCTGCAACATACATGATGGGTGGGTAACAGGTGGGGAGGCACTTGTCCAAAAACACCATGAGTGTCTTACTCTCTAAACTGTCTCATCCTGTTCTCCCATGCTGCCACCATGCCTAGGACGCCCTCCCTAAATACATATGCTCTACTCCCTTCCTTCCTGACCTTCAAATCTCTCCTAAAAACCTAACTCTTCTGTCCGGCTTCCCCCGGCTCCTCACCCACACAGACTCCTTATTGGCACTCCTTTTACTGTCCTATCATTCAGGGTCCCCTTCCTCCCTGTGACGAGGCTAAGCACATGCTTCTTGTTCTCCTCTCCCTTGTCTCCCCTCTCCTGTTTTCATCCTACACTGTAAGCCCCCACACGCTGGGCAGAGATCCAGCTACAATTTTGGATTGTTTAGAGCCTGGCATATTATGGATGCCATATTATATTAATAACAAAAAATACCTAAGACTCTTCAAACTGATTTTTGCTGAAAAAATCCCAGGTTTTACAAAAACTATTATTCAATTTTTACTGAGTTTCACCTGAATTCTGTATCACTCAAGTAAGTAAAAAGAGATCATTTTATTAGGAAAATACAATACACTGCATTAGATTTGTTATGTTAATCTACCTGTTGAAGTAAGGCAATGTAGTTGAAGACATACAACTCAAACAAAAAAGACCCCAAAACACTTCTAGTCCTCTCTATCAAACTGATAAATATCACAACTGAGGGGACTAGATAACAAAATTAATGAAATTTTACTCATACAAAAACAAAAGCTACAAAAATACAAAGCATAAAGCATATTACATACACATGACACACAGTCCTTGGTACCTCCACCCTGGGGGAGTCGTTGCCAAATGAAGGGGCAAATTAGGGACTCCCTCCCAGGGATTTCACTGCCCTAGGGATAGGGACCTCATAGACCACTACTGACAAGCACTTTAACAAAGAAACATTGGGTGTGTGGAGGGAGAGAGATACCCCAGGCACTTTACCTTTAAGATTAACATACAAGTAACACAACAATTCTAATACATAAACTGATAAATGTGTCTAAATACCGTACAAAAATTTGGCCCAGACATTCAATATAAATGTTTATAGGCTAACGCTTTACGTCACCTACAGTAAATTGTTTATCCAAAAAGAAAAGTTTTTTTACTGGGGGATGAGAGAGATTTTTTTCATAAACTCAAAAGGTGGCATACAGTATTTTGAGTTCTGTTTCAGTTCTACAGCACACCACGTTAAATTCCATTTATCAAAGCATTAATCTACTTAATACTTTTTTTTTGCTCTCCTGCCCACCAAAATAAACCATGAGATCTACCCAGAAAAATGATGCATCATTTTTGGCACTGATTTTCACCTGTTTTTGTTGTTGTTATAAACACTGATAAATTCCTGGGAAAAAGAAAATAAAAACTGAAAATAAAGGGCCCTAGTAATACTGTACCTGGATACAGAGCCTTTCATGTAAATCTCAAAGAACACTAAGAACTAAGTCTCGCAGCACCCCTCTCTCCAAGGGGATATTCTAAAACCCCGTAATCTTGTGCACAGAAAACAAGATGCCCCATCATAATAAAACCTGTGTTCTCTGCTCTAAGGAACAAATAAAATGAAGATACATCAACATACAGGCCTTCAGTGCTATACAGCCCATTTCCAATACACAACTTACGATTTTTGGAAGGTGCATTGATGAATGCCTCCTTTGTCTCACATGGACTCTCTAATCCCTTCAAAACTGCAAGGGTGGCAGGGGGAGCTCACAGTTTCTAACAGTTCATTATGTTAAAGAGCAGATGCAATTTAGGAGGTGCAAGGCAGAAGCAGTTTGCTCACTATAGCCTGATCCAAAGCTCCATGACATCAGAGTCTTTCAAGTGGGTTCAATGGGTTTTCAATCAGGCCCCTTGAGGGAGAGAATAATTTCTCTCTCTCCCTCCCTCTTCTAATAATATGCATTAAATGTAGTGTTAGAGAGGCAGTGTAGTTGTAGCATTGGCCCCCAAAGTAACTGAGGAATGATCTCTTTCAGGCCACACAGGTTCTTCCTCAGGCAGTATTTAAAAATCTCCAACAGACAGCTTATCATCATTTGCTTTACCTTGCTATTTAGCAGCAAGCACCTAATCCTCATGCTCCTTTCCTGACCTATTGCTTCTACAACAACATACAAATGCTGAGATAGCATTCTCCAAGAGATGAAGAATCTACCATATTAGATTAATATTGCTGTATGCCTCACTCTTAGTGGGACTTCTGCTTTCCCTTAACAGTGGCCTCACATGAGAGCCAGAGGAAAAAGAGTGGATCCCATCTGTGTAGATTGATTCTTAGGAGCTAAACCTCCCTCCTTCAGAGGAGCGAGGACTTTGAGAAGAAACCACCCCATAAAGCCCTACTCTGCTCTTTTTCATCTTCCTAAAGCCAGGTATCTAATATCAACCAATGCATGTACCTCTTGCAATAAGTAAAGCAATGTGACAAATTTATAAAGAATGAAAACTGCATTCCACAAAACGCTGCATCACTAGTCCTACCAACACAGACAGAGGGACAGCAGCTAGATAGGTGGGTGGTTCACATAGACAGAGAGATAGCAGAAGAATCCACTTACTTTAACTTCACCGCCAAAGGAATAGTGTAGAAAAAGACATTAATCTGAAAGACGCACACGAAGAACAGGCTGAAGTGCTCAAACATCTCTGCAAAGAAGTACCAGAACAGCCCAATGTTGGGTGTCAGATCTGGAACGGAAAGGCTGCAATTTAAAGAGAGAAATCAAAGTGACATTTTTAAGTGGTTGACATTTAACTTACTTACCACTATTAAAATAATTTGATCATTATGTGCTGCTAGTTTCTCTTTTTGTTTTCCTAACACCTGCCTGAGACACTATTAGCTGGTGAGGGAAACCGCTTCTAAAGTATCTATGTTGCCCACTAGTTATACAAACCAGAGACTGCTGCTGACTCATTCTTGTAGACACTTCCTTCTTCTGTGCTAGTCATAAACACCAGATGTTCTTTGGAGACAGCCTAAAAACACTCTGCAGGCAGCACAAACCCCAAAGCCATCCATGTAAGATGCTACCAGAACTTTTTCATGTAGCTCCAACTTATCATCACTGTCTCTACAAGGCCTTTAAATACAGTCCAACAAAGGCATATGTAGCTTCATTCTTGTGTGATAACAGTGACACCTAGTGATAAGTCTGCCTAGTCCAACGAACACTATTGTCATACAATAGCAAGCCAGCAGTAAAGGTGTGGATGTAAGGTTGGGCAGATAAAATAGGGAAAGAGCACAGACCATTGCCCTGAACTGAATCCTTGTAAAAACCAAAGTTTGCTTTATAATGTTGTGTTTTTACATCTTACAATTTATTTTTAAATTAAGCTTGGAAAATTTGGCACCCAAGAATTGTTTTACTTTATGACTATTTAACAAGCAGAAAAATTAATTAGAAAAAAACCTATACTGTGAATTCCAGTTGACAGAATTAATCAGATATCAACAAGAAAAAAGGTAACAGTTTAAAATGCTGTTCTGGATTCTCCGTTAAAAGTTGCTGATTTTCCACATCTGCTATCTACCACACAATATTTGTTATGTCAAATCAATTAACACAATTTTTTACATCCATTTCTATTTGTGAAACATAAACTGTTTTTTCGTATTTGCTTTCTGGAACACAATTAGAACACAAGAAGTGCCATACTGGGTCAGACCAATGGTCCATTGAGCCCAGCACCTGTCTCTGACAGTGGCTATTCCCGATTAACTTGTTCCACACCACTCATAATTTTATAAATGTCTACCATATCCCCTCTCAGTCATCTCTTCTCCAAGCTGAAGGGCCCCAACCTATCCAGCCTCTCTTCCTAGGGGAGCCATTCCACACCCCTTATCATTTTTGTTGCCTTTCTCTGTACTTTTTCTATTTCTACTATATCTTTTTTGAGATGAGGTGACCAGATTTGCACACAATAATCAAGGTGCGGTCACACCATAGATTTATATAGTGGTATTTTGATATTTTCAGTTTTATTCCTATTATTTTACAAATTTGGAATTTTGATATTTTCAGTTTTATTCCTATTATTTTACAAATAATTCCTAACATTCTGTTTGCTTTTTCGATGGCCACTGCACACTGATCTGAGGATTTCAATGTATTGTCCAAAATGACTCCAAGGTCCTTTTCCTGAGTGGTAACTCCTAATTTAGAACCCAGCACTGTGTACACAAAGTTTGGATTGTTTTTCTCTATGTTCATCACTTTGCACTTGTCCACATTAAATTTCATCTACCATTTAGATGCCGTCGCCCAGTCTTGCAAGATCCCACTGCAATTGTTGACAGTCCGCTCATATTTTAACTATCTGGAATAACTTGGTGTCATCTGAAAATATGATCACGTTACTCCTTACTCCCCTTTCAAGATCTTTAATTAATACATTACAAGTTACGAGGCAGTGGCTTTCCTCCTAAGTGTGTATGTTGAAGTGTTCTTGGCAAATTACAAAATATAATGTAGACAATCAGGAGATGCTGGTCAAGGAATCTGGGACCAGCAACTTTAATAGTGCTTTCCTTTCCTGTTTGCATTTGATGAATTCTGTCAGCCTTAATCCACATCAAATGTGTATTTTTCTATTTAATATATACCTTAGATACCGTGAGAGTTAAATCACGCTTAGATTAAAGAAGATGGACAAACTCGTGTACCCCTCCTGGGTCGCAATCCACAAGTCATTTACTCAGCTGTAGTCCCATTAAAACCCACAGGCATTTAACCCCAGAAATCACCTACTCAGTAGTAGTTCTATAGAAGCTCTTAGTGATTGAATGGATAACAGCCCTAGTTTCTATCTCTTGCTGTGGTAATTTAATGGAACTTGAGTTCTGTATTTTTGTTAGCGGTGTGTGACTGGTCACATATTGGGGGCAGAAGCTTTGTCCTCCTGTGTATGGACTGAGCCTAGCACAGTGCGGGGACTACTAAGGGGGGGAAAAAACAAACTACTACTTACATGAAACCATAAACAGATGGGATAAAATCCCAGGAGTTGAGAAGGAAAAATGAGAGGCAGATAATCACCACTAGGCTTCCCAAATACAGGAATGCATACTGCACAGCGTATACCCAGAAGTCTTTGCTTTTCATTTTCACTGGTATGAACTGACGCTGGAAAGAAAAACAAAAAGGCATATTAAAACAGTTTGCCATGTGAGAAGTATAGGAGAGTTTGAATTGCATGCATTAACTAACCCTCTGTATTGATGAGAGAAAATTACGATTGAACTCCTATACTAAAAGTAGCTGCTTCAGGCACACCCAGCTCTGATGGGCTCCATAAAAATCACACACCTCACCACAAAGTTTTAGAAGTGTTGCTGTAAACCAAGGAATTTCTCATACACAATGGCCATTTGTGTGCACATAAATTGTGAAAGTGGGAACCATGACAACATTTTAACAAGCAACTCCCTTTGACTTTATCATGATCCATGGCCGTTTTTACACAGTGGGGTAAGGATGGGCAGAGGTGAACAACAAACTCCACCCACGGAGCCTCCTCCGGTTTTCCGGAGGGCTCCATGGGTGGAGATGGGTGTTGCGTGGGAGTACGCATGCACCCCCACCCATCCCGCTCTGTGTTCACACAGGCGAACACCGAGTGAACACCCATTTCCCCCTCCCCCACCGGCCGTTTACACGGACGACCCCCAACACCCGCCCGAACACCAAGCCGGGGGGGGGGGGGGCACGTCTGTGTAAAAACAGCCCATGTGGCAAAATCCCTAACCAAGGGTTGGAAGCATAGAGGATAGTACTTAAAATGAGTGCTACTAAAGGAAAACAAAAGGACAGCAGGATATCAATTGTCATGCTGTGACCTACACATGCCATAGAGCAGAATTTCTCACTGATACTCAAAAGCAATGCAAGTTAAAGGAGACTCTTCAATCCCGTCCTCTTTGAACCACAGCAGATTTCACATAGGAAAAATTTCTAGAAAAATCTGAAGACAATTTACACACAAGATTTTGGCTGGACCGATTAGAAAATGCAGGCGATGCAGTTATTTCACTCCATATGAAACCCCAGGTTAAGTCTGGTCACAAATCTTAATACCCAGGATAGTTTGGCAGTTCCAAATACCTTTGATATTCCACTTGCAAATCCAAAGACAATATGCATTCATATATTATCACAGATAATACCACACCTGCAGATGCTATGCTTACACTCTGCTACCACAGTACAGAAGTTCTGCTTAAAATAAGCAGATGAACACACCAGTGGGAACAGTAAGTGAACTAACTGTTCCCCAAACAATAGCAGGGTCTATTTATTTAGTTAGTTACTTAACAAATAGTTGTGAAGAAGCTCCATTACTGCCAAATTCTACAATGAAATTCCCAGGATGTTTTGATGAAAAGTGGCAGACCCACTTTTCATCAAAGTGGGTCTATATATTAAGGGGAAGAGTCTGTTAGTGATTCCTCTCTCTAGTGCATTCTCCAAAAAAAGAAAACAATGTATTTCAGAGCTAAGAAATTTGAGAGTGCATCAAGGAAAAGAGACAAATTCACTGCAAACCATACAGAGGAAGGAATGTCAAAGGTAATAGAAGGCCAGGATGTGACAGCATAGTTTCTAAGCCCAACCTATCAAGATTTTTTCAGACACTAATTATGCCTCTCTATAGATAAGATTATTTTCCCTACCTAGAGCCCTTCACCTTTCCTTGGCATGTCCCCTTTTTCTCACATCAGGCTAATCAGTTTTCACAATGCCTTTTGTGATTTAGGCTGTCTATGCTGAGTCACCTTTCTCTACAGCATCAACAGAAAGACTTAAGGCAGATGTCAAGTCACATAAAACCTCACAACAAAAGGGAAAACAAGAGGAGGATGAGCTTGTATCATGGGGATGGAGAACCTACTCTGACAGATTAAAATATGAGGCAGAAGCCCCTAGCTTTCCAGTTGGCTGTCAGTGTTCTCAGTGACCACATGGTCTCTTTATACTTTATCCCTCTTAATTCCACAGCTACTGTAGAGATAAAATCAACCAACCTTAAAAAGCCCTCCCAAGTAAGAGTTCTCATTCCCAGAGACTCCATGAAGTCCACTAGCATTTTCAACATGGGAGGCACTTGGGTACTAAGATGATGAATACCAGTACAGAACCCTAAAATAGCTAGCTTGACAGTACATTGTCAACAGAAATGCATGCGTTTTCTACAGCACCAGCAAAGAGATTCATCTTGGGATGGAAGGTGGCTCTTGCTGCATAGATGGGCTAATTTGCTCTGCAGCTCACTGTCTTACAGGGCTTTGAGCGTCCATGAATAATTAAGGACTCCATCTTCAGAATCCCTGGTGGAATCCAATCAACATTCTGTTCAAGGCAGAGATTGGATGCTTTCACTGACTACACCGATGTAATCACTGTCAACTGCAGTCTCTCTCTGGGCCTGGATGATTCAGGCAAAAGAGCCATTATAAAAACTGTTCTAATGCTGGGTCTGCATGGAATAAATTCTGTTGCTTCAAAAATGATCCCTCTGCTGCTAGTCACTTGAAGCCAAAACACAGCTCTGCATTTCAGGCAAGCAGAGGTCCAAACTAATTTACAGGTGGATTTCTGCATCTGTTCACATGCAAACCCTGCAAAATGTTAAGATGTGAGTGCTCTGGGAAGAATTTTTCTAATGGCAAACATTTGTAACGGGATCGCAGTTCATCCTTACTGGTCCTTCCTTCACACTCTTGATGGTTGGCAGGAACTGACCCTGTACAGCGTGTTAAAGGCTACCGGCAATGCAGTTGCTTGTGGAGCGTTTTTACCTGTAATAGATACAGAAGTGCTGGTGCAAACAAGGTAAGAGGATACAGTGACTGGTATGTTGCTAAGGCCAGAAATATAGCACTGAGAAAGGCACTACCTGCAAGGAGGAAAAAAAGATTCACATAAAGATTCATACTCTCATGGTGTTTCTTGTTCAAAAAGTCATTTATACAGGGAGTTACTAAAGTACTTTATTCTACCGGAGGACTCAGAACAACAGGAATCTACAAGTAGTATATAGGAGGAAAACTTCAGTGTGTTCTGGAGTCTCTCTCTATTACAGAAATACTTGGGAGAGGAGGGCTCTGAAAAGCACATAGCTGACTGCACACACTAAACAGCAACGGATGTGACTGGTTTGCATCCCTATCATCTGCCTCGAGGGAAATCTATGCAGAGATTCATGACCTAAATCCCTTTGTACAGACTTAGCTGCTGTTTATATGGGAGAATACAGAAACACAAGTCATTTCTACAGAAATCAAACACTCTGCACCCTAGATCAGTGGTTAGCAGGCACTTTCACTCAGAGGACCAGCACAATATCTGGGGGTGACAGGAAAAGACCATTAGAAAAGTCACACCTTTCCACAGTAGCAGTAACATATGAAATCCATGCCTGCCCCTAGAGCCCCAATTGGTTCCAACCTGAGTAGAGACCTCAATGGCTGAGCTAAGTGCAAAGTTGTGAGGTCACAACATTTCTGAAAATCATACCCAATGGGTCTCAAGTTATGTACCTCAGACGTGAGGACCCAAGACTAGCAGTGCCCACTTTTAAAACTTTGGCTAAAAATTTGTTCAAAGTCAATGGCTAAAATGGAATTAGAAAGCAAAACTTCCATGAACTCCCAGCCCAACATACTATCACACCACACTAGTTCATTAAGGATCATTAACCTCAAGAACTCTTATTTCCTCCACATTAGTCAGCTCCACAGGGATCTATAAAATGAACTGTCAAATCCTTTTCACAATTAATCCTTGTTGGCAGATACCCACTGTTACCTGCTTCGTTGAGTGTTAAAAGTTACATATGCACAAAGTATTACTGATAATTTACTGTACAGAGATTGGTCATTGCACCAAACTTTTCAAGAAACTCTGCCTGCCATAATGGGACTCTTTCAATATTAGTTGAAACGAGTTCATGGAACAGACATACAGAACTAATACAATAGCAGCAGTTAATAGGGATGTGCAAACAGAATGCGGTTCGGATGTTCGAACATTCGGTTTGAAACCAGGGTTCGGTTGTTCGATTCGTCGGAGTTCGGTTTGGACAAACTCGGCTGAACATCCAAAAATAGCGCTATCGATACGGAAATCGAAAAAAATATTTCAGTATCAGTATCATTTGGCCCTGAAACCACCTGTGGTCACCACCCCTGGTGTCAGGAAGTCTGCTCCTCAGCTGCCTCCCCCTTCCAGACACGTTTTTCCCGCCCCCAAACTCATCCGAACTTTTCGGCCATTCAAATGTTCGGTTCGGTCATCCGAACAGGCTGAGTTCGGCCCGAACACCGAATATCCAAACCACGTTCGCACATCCCTAGCAGTTAAGCCTGGTTTACTGGATTTTCTGCATACTGATTAGCTGAATATGCATATAAGGGTATTATGCCAAAGAACACCTAGTTCATTTATTTATTTTCTAAGTGTAGTTTAGCTTTAGTTATATACCCT
>QEPC01004800.1:1760254-1771518 GCA_003113815.1 Sphenodon punctatus | reverse complement strand
GGGGGCCACGATGGAGAGGGCATTCTCGGTGGTGGGGCCGCGGCTGTGGAACTCCCTTCCGGAGGAAGCTCGCCTGGCCCCAAGCCTTTTAACGTTTCGGCGGAACTGTAAGACCTGGCTGTTTGCCCAGGCCTTTGGGGGAGGGTAGGGAGGGTTTCTTTTAATCCCCTACCCTTTTTTTTTTGTCTAAGCCCTGTTAATATTTATATGGAATATTTGATTGTTTTATTGAATTTTAATGGATTTTATTGTTTTAATTGTTTTATGTTGTAAGCCGCCCCGGGCTGCGTTGCAGGAGGGGCGGGATATAAATGTGTTGAAATAAATAAATAAAATAAATAAATTCTTCAAGAAAGTATTTTTCACAATAAAAGAATGAAGAAAAAACTAGACATGCAACCCCCCTTTATGGCATAGCAACAGAACTATTTCTAAAGTGAATGTTTTCAAAAGTTATCTGGGAGGTGGCAGCCAGTCTTCAGGAGCACTCATTTAGGGACTGGAAACAAAGATAATGGAGCCAGCTGTGTCTTAACTCTGAATTTGTCTCCTGCATTTATGGCACAAAGCAAGGATGCTTTTACCAAGTCAGTGGTTGGACTGAGATCTTTGTACTATACCTATTTGTAATAAAGCATGGGCAGCATTTCCAGTAACTGTTCAAATCTGTATAGAGAAACAGGTTCTCTCGGTGCATTACCTTTAATTGTGGCCAAAATGAAGAACGCAATGATGGTATTGTTGATGGCACAGGTGGACATTGCAACACAGGACATCACTGTGTAGGGATTTAAAAGATAACTGAAAGAGAGAGAGACTCAATTATACTTAAAATATTTGCTAAGGAGAAAGAAAAAATATCAAAGAAAGTTAAAAATGATTTGCTATCTTGTATGCATATAGTTCTTCATCTCAGTATTAACAACAAGGAACTGAAAAGGAACCTTGCATTAGGTGTCAAATTAAGTATGAAACTTGTGTATAAATACCTTATCCTGTAGAATATTTGAAGTGATCACAGAGAAGAGAGTAGATTTAAATTCTATTTTCCCCCAATGTCTAACTGTGAAAAAATAGCCCTCTCTTACTCAGCAAAGCTGATCCCTTTGTGTATTTACAGTCCCAGCTGCTGTTTGGAGCTACCAGAATAAATTCTTGCTACTTTTCACTCTAGTTCATCTTCCAACACACCTGATCAAGTGAGGTGGATTCCATTCCTTAGTGTACAATCTCAAGATGACGGTTCATTAAGCTGTGCTAGTTTTCCTGTGTGAGATGCCAATGAAGACAAAAGAACTGGACAGGCCTGATAGAAGGAATAAACTGACCACAACATAGATGCTTAAGCATCAACGAGGGCCTGAACATCTTTTACTACAGGAGAAGGGTGGTGGGCTAGGGAGATATTTATAAAAGAATTACTTGCAAATGGAACACATTTGAGCTGGAGTCATTGAGCAACCATAAGCCCCCAAACCCAGAATACTGCACTGCAGTGTCTGCCCTTTTGTCACACCTCTGACTGGTTGATGTACAGCTTCATGAGACCAGGACTGCATGGTCTGCACCTCTACATTGACTGTTCATGCTGAGTAACACTGCTCTGTCATACATGTGGTGTAAAAAGGCCTCAGTCAAAATGGTCACAAAGGCCTCACCTACCCTTCCACGGCTTTCAGGCCTTTTAAATTTTCCTCCTACCTTGATCATCACTTATGGTCAGTTCTGACCTCCTGTGGCTTCTCCACAACTCTCAGTGCAGAGCAAGCGGGCATCATCAGGAACCATTTTCTTGAAAACCAAACCACTGGTCTCCTGCTTTTGTTTTGCTGTTACACCAAAACTCACCCTTGAATCATTTTCATACTGGTCATGGCCAGAGTGCTAGCAGCACTCATAGATGGGGCTATAGGAGCAGTCCTAGATGTATCTGTGTTCAAGTGCAAAATATGACCCACATCAAGGCAAACAGACCCCACCCCCAACTAGATCAAATGAGGATTTAGGCATACTGACCTCTGTGTATTAGGCTGCTTTGCTAGATTCAGCCAGCAAAGGGTTAAGCTAAACATACAATTGCTACTTTTCAGCAACACTTTTCAAAGCAGAACGGCACCTTAAATTTTTAATTACAATAGCCTTCCAATGAAACTTTTAAATTTAAAGACACAATGATCTAAGGCCATTTTCACACGGATGCGCCCCCCTCGCACACGTGTGCAGGTGGGGGGGGGGGCACCCGTGCGAACGCCACAGCGGGCAGGTGTGCAGCAGGGGTGTGCGTGTGTAAACGCCATGGGCGGGGCTGTATGTGCGCTCCCACACTTCACCCATCTCCACGCACCACACACCGATGGCCCAATTGGCCAGAACATCGGTTGCTCTGTGGGTGGAGATGGGTATGCACCCATGGGAACGGCCGCCCACCCATCGCCACCTCTACCCATCCCCCTACCCACCGCGGCCCGTGTGAAAACTGGGATCAGTGGAGCAAAGAGCTATACTGATGGATTATTGCTTCAGTAAGCAGGACAAGGGATCAATCCATTTCCATTCTAACAAAACCAGCATCTGGAATGAGGATACAACATAGGATTTCCCAGCTGTTTTTTCCTTTTAAAAAAATATTAATCTTCTAACTAGGTTCAGGAGTTCTCTTAGGTGTGAAATTAACAGTTTCTTCTAATATTAATGCAGCAGGCTAGGCAAGAAGGCAAAACACAGCACCCAGATTCCTTTGAAATACTGAGCACAAAGTGCGTGACAAAAATGTGAAACATTTCTATTCACAAAAGGAAGGCAGCAAGCTATTTTTGTGACAAGACGGGGTGGGGGGGATGGACACTTTAACAATGTTTCTTTTATTAAAAGACCTTCTAGGGATTAAGAGAGCTCCAACAGCAAGATTCCTTTTGATTGCTTAAATCTGAACTCTAGTTTTATTCAGATCAATTGTAGCTGCTTCTCTTTTGATTTTGAATGCCTACTTCCCAAGCCATTCATTGAAAATATTGAGGTTATCAAAGCTCCTTCAGTTTAAAGTATATGGTATGAAGAGGAGAGTTCTCCTTTCATTTCTCAGAAAGTTGAACTCTTTGGCCGTTTTCAGACGGGCGCTCCCCTTGTGCGGTGGGTGGGAGGTGCCCGTGGGGACACTGCCTGTGGTGGGTGGGTGTGTGTGCATGCACCCACATTCCACCCACCTACACTCATCACCCACGCACGGAGTAATGCCCTGTGGGTGGAGATGGGTGTGCGCCCGTGGAGATGGGTGGAGGCGCCTGTGGGAATGCCACGGGGGATGGGTGGGGGTGCATGCGTGCTCCTGCACTACACCCATCTCTAACCATCACCCACGCATGGTGTAATGGGTTCCAATGCCGGTTGCTCCGTGGCTGGAGATGGCCACGGCTGCACACACATCTCCACCTGCTGCACACCCGCCGCGGGCACGGGAACCCAATTGCTCCATGTGTGGGTGATGGGTAGAGATGGGTGTAGTGCAGGAGCACACATGCACCCTCACCCATCCCCTGCAGCATTCCCACAGGCGCCTCCACCCATCTCCACGCAGTGAAACTGCAGTGTCTCATGGGGTGGGGGCATCTTGTGTGAAAAGGGCCTAATATTAATAAAGGTAGACACAGGATGTGTTTTCCCATTGTCCTATTTGGTGAATGCAGGCTCAATCGCAAAAAAAAACCTTAAAATGCGAAATTCTTCTTTGGAAGAACACAGCTGAAACATCAAGTCAGCTGGTTTAGTTTTTGTTATAACTGATCAAATATGCAACGTAAGATTTCACCAATATTTCTCAAAACAAATTTCAGTTCAGGCCTAGTTGTGGGTACATTTACAGGATGGGCAAAACTGAGCTTTTACTGGAAACTTGTAGAGATAACAGGATTTCTACAACATCAGTAGCTCTTCCAAGGTCAAACCCTTTCCATTGGAAATGAGCAAGTTTACCTTACTATGATCTTCTCAACTTCCAGTTAGTCACATCTTAGCTCTATGTTGTTTTACTATGGGAATATGCAGATCTTGGCATAGTTTTCAATGTGCCCACTACAAAAAGCCTCTGAAGAAAATAGTTACCTAAAATTCTACAGTCTGCATCTTAAGTGATTTGCATCAACTGGTAAGAAGAAATACTTACAACAGTGCTACCTTAAAGGGGATGTAGTTCATTTCCATGGGGGTCCGGATCAGTTCTGCCACATCTGGCGCATACTGGTCCAGTTCTATTAGGAGCTTTTGTTTTTTAAACTGGACAAGAGAGAACAACAACAACAAAAATACCAAAAAAGGCAAGTAAGGAGACAATGATCTCTTTAGGGTTCCCTACCCAACCCATCTCCATGGTATCTAGACTTAGATACTAGTCTCTTTGTACTTCAGGAAAAAAACAGGGCTACCCTTGTAAACCCAAGTTTGACACTCTACACTCCTAACTTTGCCTGACCCAAACAAATGTCTGAGGTTTTAGATGTATGACCATAGGCCAAGTTAAAAAAAATTCTGATTGCAGACACATTTGCCAAAATAAACTTTCTCAAAGTGCTTTTTCAGATTATAGCTCCAAAACAGTTGGCCTGAGAAATGTTAAATCTGGAGATATCCTTTCAGGTCACACCTGAATCACAGTAAGGTCAGGACTATTACATTTTTGAAAGATCACCAACTAACAAAAAACAGTAGCATTAAAACAGTATTGAAGCAATTCCCCATCATGGGGAATTTGTAACTGTGCTGCAGTTACAAACTCAAGAATCCTCTACTGCAAAGATTTCCTTCATTAATTATGAAAGACATTTTATCTCCTACCACCTCTCCTTCAGGAAAAGCTACTAAGTTCAAATTTCATCATCTGTTTGAAGGAAAGGTGGGAATTCAATCTCATGGCAGACTTTGGGTCCCAACACAATCAGTCAAACACCATTCTGGAATATGTGAACTCAAGTTACAATATTTGGACATAGCTCCCTTTTGTTTTACATTTTAATTTAAACAAAAATCCTTGCACTCATGGAAAATGAGAAGTAGATTTTGTAAGCCTACTTACCACAACTTTGTTAAAATCTTGAACAGCCAAGTAAAGGGCAACAGCAGTGAGCATATCTGTTATCTAAAGAAAGGAAGTTTAATCAGCAGCTGATTAGTCATAAATACGGTAAATGGTAGGAAAACAATCTCAGAAATCTGTGTTACTGAGCTAGTACTCTGACAACAATTTGCAGTGGTTCAGAGTATAAAGAATACAGGATAGCGTATTTTCTAGTGCAGTGACTTTTAAGCAACACCTCATGGATTAACAATAGTTCTGCAGTCCCTCTTTGGAAAGTATACAGAACTGAGTATTTTCAGAACCAAGGACTGAGGATCTCATTCATCAATTGATCTGCACGACTGAAGAGTTGGAGAACCAATGATTTCGCTAAAGTAGAGAGCTGGCAGGTCTGACACTGCCCACACGGCTAAGAATACTTACACCAGGGATAGAGAAACTTTTCCCTCCAGGGGCCACTTTGAAAATTAGTACAAGCTCTGAAGGCCGCATAGGGGGTGTGGGGGGAGGACTGGGGGGGTTGGATAAGGGTGGGGCTTGGATGTGGAGAATGGGGAGGTGATACTGGATGGTTCTTGTGGAGAGTTGTGGGGTTTGGTGGGGTTAGGTTTGTATTTTAGTGTTTTCATTTTTAAAAATATGTTTGTATATATGTTTATATTAAACACTCTTGAGAAAATTAAAAAGTCGTGGGATAGGAGGTAGTGTCTTACTATGGATTGGTAACTGGTTAAAGGATAAGAAGCAAAGAGTAGGACTGAATGGTCAGATTTCACAATGGAGAGATATAAAAAGTGGGGTGCCCCAGGTCTATATCGGGATCAGTGCTGTTTAATGTATTCATTAATGATCTGGAAAAGGGCATTAAGAGTAAGGTGATCAACTTGCAGATGAGACCAAGTTATTCAAGGTAGTTAAAACACGAGCAGACTGTGAAGAACTGCAACAGGATCTTACGAGACTGGGTGCCTGGGCATCTAAATGGCAGATGAGACTGAATGTGGACAAGTGCAAAGTGATGCACGTAGGGAAAAATAACCTAGACTATGAGTACACAATGCTGGGTACCAAACTAGGAGTTACCACTCAGGAAAAGGATCCGGGAGTGATTGTGGACAAGCGTAAGATTTCATTGTAGGGCAGCATGCCTCCGCCCTAAGAATCGCCTGGTTCGTAAAAAGCCATTCTGGACAGCTTCCATCTTGATGATGAAGTTTAGGCCCCATACAGGGAAGGCGTAAAGACATTGGCCGACTACCTTGGCTCGAAACAGTCGGAGGGCAGGGGGGACTAATCTGTCTCCAGCATTTCGATAGAACGCCGCTATCGCTGAAACTATCTTTCTTGCCTGCACTACAACTGCCCCATAATGTTGGTTCCAACTTAATGAGGAGGAAAATAGCACTCCTAAATATTTATACGAGGGCACTTGGTCGACGAACTGCTGGCCAATTGGCCAGCACTGTTTTTTAGTTCTGGTGCCAACGACTAGAACTTTAGTTTTGGTGTAATTAATCACAAGATCTTGCGAACTACAGTACTCCTCAAAGTGGGACATAGCATGCTTGAGGTCCACAGAGGTTTGCGAGAGGAGCACTGTATCATCAGCATAGAGCAGAGCTGGAATCCTCCTTGAGCCAATTCTTGGAGCATGTAAATCTAAAGAATTCAGATGGTCAGGACCAGTAGTACAGCTGGGTTTAAAAAAGAATTGGATACGTTCTTAGAGAGTAGGTCCATTAATGGCTATTAACCAAGTAGCTTATGGGATGAACTTCTTACTCTCGGGAGCTGGGAGTGAACAATGGGGAATGGATTGCCCATTCTGACTGTTGGTTCTTCTCCCATGCGATCGAGACTGGCCACTGTTGGAGGACAGGCTGCTGGGCTTGATGGACCATTGGTCTGACTCAGTATGGCACTACTTATGTTCTTATATTTTATTTTTGAAACCCACCCGGAGCCTTTTAGGGGGAAGGGCAGGATAGAAGCTTAAATAAATATAAATAAGTTGCGGGTGGAAACACTTAAGGAGTGCCCTCAGGAACAGGGAGGTCCAGATCATGAATCTGTTCCCTACCCTTGTATACATGCCCTCATTGCTGCTCCCTTACCATGACCTCAGTTTTTCAGTGCTTGGGGGTAGGAATGGGATCCAGAAACAGGAAAGAGGCGAGAGGCCATACAAAAACTAGCCATGAGTCACATTTGGCCCCAAGGCCTGAGATTCCCAACCCCTGACTTACTTACACCAATACACCAGTGTCACAGATATTATCAATGCATACCTGATAAAGTATAAACTGCCCAAAGAATACTACATATAATGTGCATCTGTGGGTATATTACCCTAAGTGGGACATTTTTCCCTCTTTAACAGTGCTATGCAAGTATTTTCACTTAGAAGCTTCCTATGCTCACAGCAGATGCCATTATATAAGGAATTTTTTCTTCTTCTGCATTATGCAGCACACACAAGACAACTTACTATTTTTAATTCCAATATTCTCACAAAAGGCCTTCTCCTGCTTCTACTGAAGCCACTGAACTTTTGTCATTGCCCCCAAGAAGGAGCCCAAACTGTGAAAGTATAATCTTCAGGACACTCAAGGTGATCTGAAAAGTAAGGAACGCTGGGATGTATGACCTTTTTTTCCCCTTCTTTAAGCCACAAACCCATTTTCCCTCCTTTTTAACGTCACTTTTAATAGTTCATATTAAGTACCTGCCTCTCCCATGACACTGGACAGCCAGACAGAATTTGGAAAGGAAGATTAATTTTAAGGGAGGATGATGGACAAATTGGATAGGCATGTGCATACATTTCATTTTTTCTGCATAACTGATACTGTCCTCAAGATCTTGTTCCAGAATGGCATACAATACCTTCAATGCACACTGAAGTGGATGGAGCTGGGCACACTCAGCACCTTTTCAGAACTGGACTCTGAGGGGGAGGGAGGAATCTTATAGTTTAAGAAAATGAAAATAACTTACCATAAACACCAGTTCAGCATACTCAATCAGGAAATGGAAGAGGTATATTATTAACGGGGTCTAAGAAAAAGCCAGAGAGAAAAACACAGTCAAACTACCTCCAGATCAAGGAAGTTGCCAGCCTAGAAAGAAAAATAAAATGCTACAGTGGGGAAATAAAACACTCTGCTGTTTCTGGGGAAAGAGAATAGCTTAAGCTAATGGTCTTATTTGGCAAGTGTGCAACATGCAGCAGTCTTATTAGCTGAAAAATCATGATTTCTCTAATAAAATTCTCATTTTTAGTTTAAAGAAACATTGTCAACTCTATTAAAAAAGTAACATAAGGTGCTCCGTATCTTCTACTTCCTGCATTCTGCAAGAGCAGCATCTCAAATGGTACGGTACTTGATTGTACCGACCCTCCGTTACAGCAGATTGAATAAGCCGGAACATCGTATACAATCTACGCAACTTCGGGTTTGTTAGTGTATCTAAATAAGGTTCAAACTCAAATGTCCATTTTAGGCTGCCCAGCCTCTGGGCTACCTTCCAAGATGCCACCGCCCCTAGGTCCTCCTGGTACGCAATGTCCCTGATCCTGGTGCATATCTCATACCTAATAGCCCCCAAGCTTTTTCCAGAAAAGTATTCAAAGGAGAACCCGCAGGATTTCAACACTCTACCATGGTACATTATCCAGGGATACTCTCTTGGCCCTGAGTTGACTAGTTCTTTCTTAAGGTACTGTAGTGCTAGATCTGTCTCCTGCCGAGCCAGTAATCTTGACCAATATCTGGTATAGTTGGTTTTTATATATACTTTGATAGACTTTACCCCCAAATCAGCACGTAAAACAGCCCCCGGAATTCCAGGTCCCACCTTGAGCAGCCGCCATAAAAATAAATTTTGGACTCTTTCCAGAATGATCACATTGGGGTTAGATGTTACTTCCATGCTGAAGGCTGCTGACGGAGGAACTTTAGAACGGAATACACGTAGAAAGTCGGAGATAGCTACTCCTCTAGAAATGCTAATTGCACTATTTAGGGTCTGGACTGCTTGATGAGCCTTCAATGCTCTGGTTTGCAAATGCTGGTTCTAAGAGTCATTACTACTAAACGTAATCCCTAAATAGTTAAAGGAGTCAACAATCCCCAACTGCCCAGCTTCCATTCTCCACATACGTGGGTTTCTCCGTTTCCCCGCAATCATTATCTTAGATAACCTTACGTTACGCTGCCCCTATTATTCGGCATTAAGAGCAGTCTGGCTGGCACCCCTATTAAAGAACCAGAGGGATCTAACACCAGAAGCACACTACCTATACCTGCTCACATTACATGACAAGGAGGAGGTGTTGGCAGTAGCAACCTTTGTCTCATTAGTAGTTAAGAGAAGGAAAGAGATCAAAGCCAAATTAAGTGCCAACTAGGTTTGGGTCTGTGAATCTATGGACTGCTCTTTGCAGGCTTGTACTCTATTTTGAGCACCAAGCATTATATAAATATATTGAGGATTCTATGCGATGAGTCAGTAAATAAAATGTATGGAACTGTTATTTATTGAGGGCACAGTAATTGGCCAAGCTGCGACAATATAATCATGTTTGGAAGATTCTGTAAAAATCTCCTTTTATTCTTTTTGTATAATTTTTAGTATCAACTGTGGTTAAATTTCCAACTAAGTTTTGGAAATCGATGAGTACATCCCTATTAAGAGATTGTATAAGGTCTTTAGATTTTAGATCTTAGTATATAGATCATCTTTGTTTGTTTGCTTGTTTGTTTGTCTACTTGGGGAACAGCGAAAGCTAACCCTATAATAAACACTGGAAACTGGATTAAAAAAGCAAGAAGTCACACCTGTTCAAAAGAGATCTTACTGACCATTGTTACTAATGTCAAAACAACAGAGAGAGAGAGAATTTGCCTTATTATTCTGTATTTGACACCAGTCTCTGGACAGTTTCATTATTTAAGCTATTTGCAGGGATCTAACAGACAGCAACAGAGGGAAAGGATTTTTTTTTCTTTTTTAAAAAAAGAAAAAAGAAAAAAAGAAAAGGAAACCTAATTGTGAATCTGTTCAGGGCACGAAATTTGCAGGCACCTGGGAGCCATTGGTGCCCAGAAAACTGAGACTGGCGACTGGTTCAGGGATGTAGTGGGGAAAGAATGGTTTAAGATCAGGATAAAGTCTGGCGCAACTGATTTTTTTTTGTTTGTTCCGAGTTGGAGCTGAAATTTCATGCCCTGAATCTGCTCTTCCAGTGCCGCCACCTCCTCCATTCTAAGAGAAGTAGAAGGGGGCAGGTTCGTGCTAGCTTTTACAGAAGCTTTTAATATTTATAGAGAGTGAAGATTTTACTACAAAAGCAGACAGGATTTTCAAAGAACATCTGTAGTTTGAGTCACATGCATAAATGTATTTAAGACTGAAAAGACAATTATTTTTTATTTGTATTTTTTTTACAAAATCCAAGAACACTTAGAAACTATGGATTGATCCTACAAACACTAACTTCAGCAGCAAGTCCCATTGTCTCAATGAGAATACCCACAGTAGTAAGCACAACACTAAAGGCTCAAATCCTACATTCATTAAAGTCAATAGGAGCTCGGCCACCAATATTAATGGATGGAGGATTGAGCCCTCATTGTGGAAAGTTCAGGCCCTTAAGCAGAAAATTCAAGTTTCTTTCTAAAAGGAAGCAACTAATCTACTCATAAAGTGGCTCCCAGCCTCAAAGTGCTGCACCAATGAGAACCCAAATGAGGTGATGGGGCATGTGATGGGGCTTGAGAGACAGTGTGGTGTAAACGAGGTGATAGCCATTACACCACACTGGCTCTCAAGCCCTAAGTGCGCAGTACTTGGACTGGGAGGAAGGTAGGGGGGGACCCTAGTTCAAGTCTCATCTTAGCCAGAAACTCACTGGGTGACCTTGGGTGAGTCACAATATTCTCTCAAGCTAACCTATCTCACAGGGTTGTTGCGAGAATTAAAAAGTTATGTGTAAAGCTCTTGGAGTGTCATGGCAGGGAGCGTTATATGAAAATAATAATTATTATTATTATCCACCTTGCCCGTCGCTTCGACCATGTGCAGCCCCTCCTCTCCTCTCTTCACTGGCTCCCCCTTCCTGAACGAATCCTGCACAAGCTCCTAGTCTTCACCTATAAAGCTCTTCACAACCTTGCTCCCCCCTACCTCTCTG
>QEPC01004800.1:1747494-1759712 GCA_003113815.1 Sphenodon punctatus | reverse complement strand
CAGTCTGGCTGGCACCCCTATTAAAGAACCAGAGGGATCTAACACCAGAAGCACACTACCTATACCTGCTCACATTACATGACAAGGAGGAGGTGTTGGCAGTAGCAACCTTTGTCTCATTAGTAGTTAAGAGAAGGAAAGAGATCAAAGCCAAATTAAGTGCCAACTAGGTTTGGGTCTGTGAATCTATGGACTGCTCTTTGCAGGCTTGTACTCTATTTTGAGCACCAAGCATTATATAAATATATTGAGGATTCTATGCGATGAGTCAGTAAATAAAATGTATGGAACTGTTATTTATTGAGGGCACAGTAATTGGCCAAGCTGCGACAATATAATCATGTTTGGAAGATTCTGTAAAAATCTCCTTTTATTCTTTTTGTATAATTTTTAGTATCAACTGTGGTTAAATTTCCAACTAAGTTTTGGAAATCGATGAGTACATCCCTATTAAGAGATTGTATAAGGTCTTTAGATTTTAGATCTTAGTATATAGATCATCTTTGTTTGTTTGCTTGTTTGTTTGTCTACTTGGGGAACAGCGAAAGCTAACCCTATAATAAACACTGGAAACTGGATTAAAAAAGCAAGAAGTCACACCTGTTCAAAAGAGATCTTACTGACCATTGTTACTAATGTCAAAACAACAGAGAGAGAGAGAATTTGCCTTATTATTCTGTATTTGACACCAGTCTCTGGACAGTTTCATTATTTAAGCTATTTGCAGGGATCTAACAGACAGCAACAGAGGGAAAGGATTTTTTTTTCTTTTTTAAAAAAAGAAAAAAGAAAAAAAGAAAAGGAAACCTAATTGTGAATCTGTTCAGGGCACGAAATTTGCAGGCACCTGGGAGCCATTGGTGCCCAGAAAACTGAGACTGGCGACTGGTTCAGGGATGTAGTGGGGAAAGAATGGTTTAAGATCAGGATAAAGTCTGGCGCAACTGATTTTTTTTTTTTTGTTCCGAGTTGGAGCTGAAATTTCATGCCCTGAATCTGCTCTTCCAGTGCCGCCACCTCCTCCATTCTAAGAGAAGTAGAAGGGGGCAGGTTCGTGCTAGCTTTTACAGAAGCTTTTAATATTTATAGAGAGTGAAGATTTTACTACAAAAGCAGACAGGATTTTCAAAGAACATCTGTAGTTTGAGTCACATGCATAAATGTATTTAAGACTGAAAAGACAATTATTTTTTATTTGTATTTTTTTTACAAAATCCAAGAACACTTAGTAACTATGGATTGATCCTACAAACACTAACTTCAGCAGCAAGTCCCATTGTCTCAATGAGAATACCCAAAGTAGTAAGCACAACACTAAAGGCTCAAATCCTACATTCATTAAAGTCAATAGGAGCTCGGCCACCAATATTAATGGATGGAGGATTGAGCCCTCATTGTGGAAAGTTCAGGCCCTTAAGCAGAAAATTCAAGTTTCTTTCTAAAAGGAAGCAACTAATCTACTCATAAAGTGGCTCCCAGCCTCAAAGTGCTGCACCAATGAGAACCCAAATGAGGTGATGGGGCATGTGATGGGGCTTGAGAGACAGTGTGGTGTAAACGAGGTGATAGCCATTACACCACACTGGCTCTCAAGCCCTAAGTGCGCAGTACTTGGACTGGGAGGAAGGTAGGGGGGGACCCTAGTTCAAGTCTCATCTTAGCCAGAAACTCACTGGGTGACCTTGGGTGAGTCACAATATTCTCTCAAGCTAACCTATCTCACAGGGTTGTTGCGAGAATTAAAAAGTTATGTGTAAAGCTCTTGGAGTGTCATGGCAGGGAGCGTTATATGAAAATAATAATTATTATTATTATCCACCTTGCCCGTCGCTTCGACCATGTGCAGCCCCTCCTCTCCTCTCTTCACTGGCTCCCCCTTCCTGAACGAATCCTGCACAAGCTCCTAGTCTTCACCTATAAAGCTCTTCACAACCTTGCTCCCCCCTACCTCTCTGCGCTAATTTCCCTCCGTACTCCAGTTCGTAAACTCTGCTCCTCCTGTCCCCTCTCTCACCCTCCCACGTCTCCCCTGCTCCCCATACCACCTTCGTCCCTTTTCCCTGCTCTCCCCGACTCCTCGCTCCCCTCACCTAACTCCTGCTGATACCCTCCATCCAGTACTACCTGTTACCTGAGGTCTGTGTACTCATATCCTCACCACACGGACCAGCCAGCTATCATTCTTGATTTAACCAAGCCAAGAGCATGCACCTGGGACCTCGCATCCTCGTGAACGTTACACCCCTTGTCTCTCTCTCTGTTCCCCTTCCTTCGTCTCCCCTCCCACCCCAATCTCTCAGATTGTAAGTCCTAGGGCAGGGACCGTGTCTATACAATTACTTTGTAAAGTGCCAGGTACAGTGCTGGCGCTATATAAATGTTTGCTAATAATAATAATAATAATATATTTATTATTATTATTATTATTATTTTTGCCAGTGCGTTTTGAGGATTGGAACTAGTGTCAGTGCTTCTTGAGTCACAGCAGATCCATTTCATGCATGAAGTTTCGCATGCATATAGGTTTTTGCAACATGGCCCCAATTTGGAGGGCCACAGTAAACAGTGATATTACTGTGAACATAAGAACTTGCTGGAGTGCACTGCCCAATAGCCATTATATCAGCATTAGTATTGCTATCATGGATGCTGCATCAGAATATACCAAATCACTGTTAATCCAACACTGGTAACACAATGGCTTTTGTGAAGGCCAATGATAACCCAATACACATGCTGTGTGGACATGGTAGCACGGCAAATTAGAAATCAAATATTTATGCAAAAAATAATTCTATTTAAAACAAGTCTGTTCTTGTTGCCAATAAGACTATATACTTTTCTCTTCCCTTTCTTATACTAATAATGGCTACAAATGGACATAATGTTCGTGGTTTCTAAAGTCGCCTGCTTCTCATTTCTCCGTATGCAGCAATCAAGCATAATACCAATCATTTATGCAACAAGCACCTGCTGCTCATCTCTGACAGCCACAAAACTGGAGTTTATTTTTAAAATTCACACAGTAGAACATATACAGAACAGCACAGCCTTTGAGATTTTTCAGGATAAAAGCACCAACTAACAAATATGAAATATTATCCTAGAAAAATGAAGCATAAACACTTACTTCATGAAAGACATCTCCAGAGTATGGAGAGACCCCCAAGTCCAGTAAAGCCAACCCTTCGACCACTGAAACAAACAGCATAGTTAAATTAGGGTTCCAGTGACTAGAGATACAGCAACCCCAAATCGTAGCATTTCAAGTTACGACAATAAGAATTTCATCCTGAACAACTATTCAATACGTTAAACAAAAGCCACACAAAATTGGCACAGTAGCTAGAATTATTATTTCTATATTCAGCTTATTTCTATTGTGCATATTTTGCATAACAAACCATATGCTGACTGAATAGTGTCAAGCAATTTAAAATGTCACAGGTGGTAAATTTTATGACTATTTGCATATGGTATGTTTCACACATCTGATAAGGTGCACTACTGTCCAACAAATACACTGACTATCTATGATGAAGACAAGTTTTATTCCTAACTAGAGGTGGAGCCATTAGGAAATCAAGCAGGCTGAGGGAACACAACATAGGTTCAATGTGAACTATTGTGTTTAACTAAATAGATGTGCAACAATCAAGTGTCATTTTTACAGTCTCAGACCATATGTATCTGGTAAAAAAAACAAATTACACAGGGATTTAAAATGTGTCAAATCATTTAAAACCACATTTTTAAAAAAAGACTTACATTTCATTCCTCAACTCAAGCTTCCATGTTCACAGGATTAGAGGTACAAAAAAGATTTTTAAAAACTATTTTCTTATACCTCGAGCTTATTTTCCCTCCTTTATGACAGTTAACATTTTAGCACTTTGTTTTCCCTGGAAACAATGCATTTCTCATGAACTATACATACAGTATGCATCTTTTGCTACCTTAAAGAATATGCTCATAAAGGTGAATATGCATGTGCACCAGATGAATAGCACCGTGGCTATGACACTGTGCTGATGCAGAGACTCGGATTCAATAGCTGCCCTGCCCGAGGCTTCCCTTCTGACCACTGGCAAGTCACTGAGGTTGCATTTGCACGAGATGCTAAATATGGGGAAATCTTATTTTTTTTTTTTTTAAAATTTTAGGTTGCAGGATGGAGTAGTCTACTCAAAAATGTTTACCTCGGAACCCAAGGTTTAACAATCCTGCTTATTCCCTCACACACATTTTTTGTAAACATGTAAAGAGATTAATCCGGCTGTTAGTCTGCCTGAATCACAGTCGGGTATTGCCATGAGGCTGTATTGCTTGTGTATTTTTTGTTGTTGAGTTTTGCTTTTTGTCTCCCATTTGCTCTATGGTCCTTGGAAGCAGCACCATGTTTTTACAAGTTTGGGATACCCAACTGCAGCTATTGCAATACAAGAGGTAATTTTTAAAGCTGGGAGAGGGGAGCATGAGAACAGTTTTAAAGATGCAATTACAATGGCAGCAAGAAAGTGAAGAGGCAAGAGAAAAGGTATGCGTGAAAGGAGCCTTATTCTCTCCACATGAACAACAAAGCTTCCTGGGCTTACATAACTGTTGCGACAATATGTTTCTCAAAGTTCATTTAGAATTTACTTAGACCCTACAGTGACTGTGGCTCTATAATATCCATTGCATCTGCACCTATCTGTACTCTTTTGGTTACTGAATGATTTGTTTTTATTTCTAGAAACACACACCTAAACCCTCTATAACATGAAATATTAAGTGGCTTAATAGCAACCCTGACTGTCCTGTCTCATGCAGGTCAATATTTTTCTCTTACTTCCTGGGAAAGGAAGCAAGAATACCTCTTCAGATTGCCTACAAAGTACTCTTACATTCATGACTGCTTTTTTAGATAACTGATATCCCATTATAATATACAATGGATTTTTTCAACACCAAAGAAACATATTTTGCACCTTTTGTTCTTTTTATCAAAAGTATCCACTCGTGTTTAACATCAGTCTTTTTTGATTCCCCCTGCTGTTGAACCAGGTCCAGGAAACAGCACCTGCCATCCTGATTATCTGCAAACACCTTTCATCATTTTATTAGTCCACAGAGTCTAAAAGCCTGGCAGGTAGGGAAAGTGCTTCCTCCAGGGACTTCTCTGCTAAGCAGGAAACCAGGCTGATTTCTCTTCCACTGTATCTGACCCCGACTGGTGCTACACCCTACCCCACCCCCGCTAGGGACAGAGCGGCTTCCCAGTTCTCTGGGAAGACTTAGGGGCTGCTCTCCAGTAGGGTCTGGGAATGCTGCTCAGAGCAGAGAAATGGGACTACTGCCTTGGTCCAGGGGTTACTCTCCCAAGGGCAGCAGCTAGCAGTGCGGGGGCCCTCAGAGCAGAGAGCTAGAAACGACAAGACTCCTACGCCCCCAAACCAGGCCCCAAGCCTGTTCCCCCAGAACTGGCAGAAAACTCCCACTTCGTACCGACAGGCCGTACCTCGCTTCCAGGCATTTAAAGGAGACGCCACTTCCACGCGCTCGGAGATGAACACGGCTAGGCTGGAGCGATACAGCACGGCCCGAACCGTCACAGCCACCAGCAACACCAGCACCAAGGGAGCCGCCATCTTAGCGGGAGGATATTGGCCTCATCACCAACTGTAGTTCCCAAGGTAGTCTGAAAAGCTGAGCGTCTATAGGCAAACTGAGGGCAAGTAAACTACAGCCCCCAGAATACCATGCGTTGAAACAGCCTTCCTGATCCCGGTACCAGCTACAGACTACGGTAAGCACGTTGGGACAAACTTCCTGGTACATGATAGTGACTGGCTATGAATGATCTCAGCTCTTCTCTGTGCCTAATGTAGACGAGAAGAGATTCCACCCCGCTGCTCCTCAGAGACGTGGACACGGTTGGGGGCTGGCGCTCATACTTTCCTTCACTGTTGTGATTGTCTTAATACAATACAAGCATTGTTTTGGATGGTTGTTTTTTAAAAAAAGTTTATTCGTCGTCTGAATTCGGAGCATACTATTTAGATCACAGGTCAGGATAGTTTCAAGCGTTTCGATGCGATCACCAGGACTAGAAACTTATTCTTTTTTAGAATGAAAGCCGAAACACCGTATTAGGTCTCCTATTCGGTCTTAAAAACCCTCTACAATCACAAGACTTTCAGAAGAATGCTGAAAACTGGCAACTCTGCTGCCTTGCAGAGAGGCTATAAGGAAGAGAGGGGTGGCTGCACTGTTGGTCCCAAACAACAAGAGTTATTAATTATTTTTATTTTTATTATTATTATTAGCATTTGTATAGCGCCAGCTGTGTACTTGGTGCTTTACAGAACAGTGAGATAGACGTGGTCTCTGCCTACGGCTTACAATCTATTAATCTAATAGACTCGCAGGGGGAAGACAAGGAGAGGGGACATAGAGAGAGACAAGGGATAAAAACATTAAAGTGGATGTGAAGTCTTAGGTGCACTTGCTTGGCTTGGTTGCAGTTAGGCGGGAGTCAATGGGGAGGGCAGACAATAAGTTTGAGCGGGAAGTTCTAACAGGCGTCGGGAAAGGCGGCGAGGAAGAGGTGGGTTTTGAGGAGGGATTTGAAGGTGCGGAGGGAGGGGGCAAGGCGGATGTGGGCAGGGAGGGAGTTCCAGGCATGGGGGGGTGCACTTGCTTGGCTTGGTTGCAGTTAGGCAGGAGTCAATGGGGAGGGCAGACAATAAGTATTGAGCGGGAAGTTTTAACGGGTGTCGGGAAAGGCGGCGAGGAAGAGGTGGGTTTTGAGGAGGGATTTGAAGGTGCGGAGGGAGGGGGTGAGGCGGATGTGGGCAGGGAGGGAGTTCCAGGCATGGGGGGGGGCAGCAAGGGAGAAGGGACGAAGGCGGTTAGGTGAGCGGGAGATGAAGGAGAGCAAGGGAGGGGACAGAGGAGGAGCGGAGAGTGCGTGCAGAAGTGTGTAAGGAGATAAGGGCTGAGAGGTAAGGAGGAGCCAGGTTGTGAAGCGTTTTGTAAGTAAATACCAGGAGTTGGGGTTGGAGACAAGTAGTACAGGGTGGCCTTAAACAAGGCCAGTCAGGTCAGTTGCCTGGGCCCCGCCTATCCCAGTCTAGACCTCTGCCAGTGCCCCAAATCTGATCCAAATGTTTAAAGCCCGGTGGAGCTGTGGCTGGATTGCCAAGCACACCTCCCCGCTATATCCACATCCCCTGCAGATTCCTCTGGGCCCTGAACTGCAGCGACTGATTTGTGCTGGCTCCGCCTCTGCTTGCTCCTGCTCACTCTCGCGTCGCCCCCTGCCGCAGGAGCAGAGCAAACAGCGTCCCAGCTCCAGGAATCATGTCTGGTCCGTCCATGTACTTGCTCAGGGGCCCAGAAGGAGAGGCCAGGCACTAGGAAATGGCAGCCTCGCGTGGGCCCCCAGGGTTTCGCAACCCACTGAAAGCCTCCATGCCATTCATTCAGTCTCTGCTTGGAGGCTGGGACTGCATTTCCCAGCAATCCCAGAGGGCCAGTCGGTGAGGGCGCTCTGTGTTCTGTCCTCATCTGGGGGCAGTGATGGAAGAGTTCTCCTGCCTAAAGAGAATGAGCAGGGGAGGTGAGAAAGCCAGTGTGGAGAAACTGAGCTTAGAGGTGCCCAGCTGCGGAAGGGGTGGCCACTACGAGAGCTGGCTCACAGGTTGTGAGTGGAGTGGAGGAGCCTGCACTTCTGTTTCCCCAGCTTGCTGGGCAGGGAACCAGCCCCACTCGCCTCCTGCCTGGCACCCCAGCAATGGGCTTGGCTCGGGAACAGAGTTCAAAAAGGGGATTGATTGCTAGCTCACTGCCTGCACCCACTCTGCCAGCACAGTGGTCTCTGCTTAGTCTGTTGTCAATCCTAGAGCCTCGGGAAAGGCAAACAAATAGGCTGTAAGGGGAACCCTCCTTTTAAACGTCCCTTCAGTCCCCCCTCAAGCCCTGAACAAAATATGTCTCCAGTCTCCTTAGTGCCTCCTTCCTGAATGTACATTTACCCCTACCCTCTCCACACCCACTCTATCCACCAGTCCCACAATCCCACCCCGCAAAACTATCTTCACTTAAACCAACACCCGTATAATCAACCCACATCACAAAAATTCCTGCATCAATTATTTATATCGGGTGGGGAACCTTTTCTGTCCTGGGGGCCACACTGAATATTAGTACAAGCTCCGTGGGCCACATAGACATTGGGGGCGGGGGTGCTTAACAGTATTAAAAAAAAAGGAGGGCTCAGATCATGGATCTATCCCCTAGCCTTGTGTGCATGCCTTCCTCTCTACTCCATTATCCTGAGCTCAGTTTTTCAGTGCTTAGGGTTAGAGACTGAATCCAGGAGCCAGATCCAAGCACTGGAAAGGGGCCACATAAAAACTTGCCAAGGGCCACATTTGGCCCCTGGGCCTGAGGTTCCCCCACCCCTGATTTATATAGTGCCAGCAATGTGACTTGTGTTTAAAGGGACTACTGTGGGCAGGGAGATTGGGGGCCCCTTCAATTTATTTTTATGCCAGGCCCTGCAAATTCTATGGTCAGTCCTGACAGGAGATATCTTTTATTGGACCAACTGTAGTTGGTGAGACTATGCTTTTCAAATACATGCCTGAGGAAGGGCCCTATGTAGCCTGAAAGCTTGCATCATCTCACCAACTACAGTTGGTCCAACCAAAGTTATCTTTTCACATATCTGTCTCCACCTCTTGCAGAGAGGATGGCCGTGGTTGTACTTTGCCAGTTGAACTCCCTTTCTGTATGGAAAACCAAACCAATATGCAAACTCAGTCCCAGTTGTGTTGTGCCAGGGTTCTTGGTTGTTAGGTAAGCTTGGCAGGTAAATTCATAGACTAGGAAGCTGAGACATGGTTGCAAACCATTAACTATCAGTAAATTGTTGTCTCTTCTGACTTCCCACAAAAAAGTCAACTAAAAAAGAATTCTCACCTGGAATTTTTCTGGGGAAGGATATAAGGAGCTACCTAACTGAGTCAGACCAATGGTCCATCTTAGCCCATTCCCACAATATTTATTTATTTATTTGATTTATACCCCGCCCCTCCTGAACACAGCTCAGGGTGGCTTCCAATAATAAAACACAATAGTATAAATTTAAAACATATAAAAATACACTATAAAATATTACATATAAAGGACAGGGCCCGGGATACATAAAACAATAAATAGAATAGGGGAACCAGGATATCAGTGCTTTTTTCTTTCCCCCACATATTATAATGATGTGGGAAGGACTCCATGCGCTTATTTAGGAGTGCTTCCGCTTCTTTTTTAACCGCATTTGGGGGCAGCCAAAAGCTACCTTTACAAGCGCGCATCTGAAATGCCCAGCATCAATCCTCTTGTAAGAATGGTAGCTAGTCAGTATCATGCCAGTTACACAACACCCTGCTTCCCCGGCTTTACTGCCAGAGAGGGGAGAGGAGTGGAGCCGAGAAGCAGGGTGCTGTGTAACAGACATGATACTGACTAGCCTAGTATCATGTCCGTTACACAGCACCCTGCTTCCCAGCCCTGCTGGGCTCCTGCTCTGCTGCCGCTCCTCCTTCTCTCCCCCCACCCCCCACCTGAGGGGCTGCACTGGGCATGCATTAAAATGCTGCTTCAGGAAGTGGCGCAAGAGGTCAGAGGGCAGTAGCTGTTTCAGCAGAGGATTAGCGGGTAAGTTTTTGGAATGTGAAAGGTGCATTCTCTAAAATTACTTGAATGTGCAAATTAAATGCTTGTGTGAATAAATGCAAGTGCATTTTAAAATTGCTTGCATTTAGAAATACCAGCATTTTACTGTATGTGGGAATGTGCTGTCTCCAGAAGAGGCCTCAGGCAGGCATACTACCTGAGACCCTCCAGGATCCCCAGGTCTCACTCAGACATGCTAGCAGAGATCCTGAATCACAGATGCCAGGAATTGAACGTGGGACCTTATACACGTCAAGCATATGCGCTCCCACCTGAGCCACAGCCCACCCCAGGGATTGGACAAGCAGTGAAGCTTGGGTGGGGTTCAG
Source organism: Sphenodon punctatus (assembly GCA_003113815.1). Lineage (NCBI taxonomy): Eukaryota > Metazoa > Chordata > Lepidosauria > Sphenodontia > Sphenodontidae > Sphenodon > Sphenodon punctatus. Next base: position 1,749,666 of record QEPC01004800.1, on the reverse strand, counting down.
TGATGCTCTGGCAGCAACAGCACTTGAAATGCAGGCTGAATGCAGAGCCCATTGCAGCACTCCTAGGACTTCGAGAGGAAAGCCCCATCCTTCCGTTCCCAACCCAGCCCACCCATCATGTGCACCTGCAAACAGGGTTTAATTTGGGAGGGTGGGCTTGCCAGAGCTCAGCCCCAGCAATAAAATACAAGGGAGGGCAGAGCCCTGGGAAATGTTCCCAATAGGAGTGTGCACCCCAAAATGTGAAAAATCAGGAAGAGGCTGATATTGGTCATTTGGGGGTTAGTAACAAAAGCCAGAAAAAAACCTGAATGGTTTATTTGGCTTTCATTAATGACTTTCCTGCTCTGCCCCCTCCGCAGGTGGTTGTAGACATTAAATCACAAGAATTCCTGTCTTGTGTTCAGCTGTGGATAGGCAGAGTGGTCGGGTTGCTAGCCAGACATTAGGATTCAGTTCCCTGCTCTGGGACTGGGGGTGTAGCTTCTGGGGCAGGGTGGGATTTTTTTGAAGGCAAACTGCTCTGAGGAAAGAAGCAAATATGCAGCAAACTGAGGATTCACATGGGAGGGTACATAGAGACCCAGCCAGAATAGTCAGACTGAGGCATCAGACAAGCCCTGCACCCTGTGAGAGTACCCACGGTGAGTGAGAGGGTGTTCTTACATGCGATGCGACACTCACCGTCCACGTGGGGGATGTCTCATTTGAATACGGTGCATGCTCCCATGATCCATGCACCATCCACCCAATCCATCACAAGTTACTCTGAGAAAAATCGTAGTTCAGGGGCCTCCCTGGGGCTACTTCAAGGCTGTTTTTAGGGTCACACTGTGATCATTGTGTGGGGCAGGTGTGTGGGCACCGTGTGTGTGTGGGGGGGTACTTCACACAAGCGGCCCCGTGAATGGCCGCCCATCCACACGCCACCCACCCAGTCCACGTATGGCCGTGCGGGGGGCCACTCGTGTGACGCACACCCTCCCAAGAATGGAACCCATGCACTCAACTCACAATGGCCGCAGTGTGGCCCTAAAGACTGCTTCGAAGTAGCCCGAAGGAGGGCCCTGAACTACTGTTCAGATTTCTGAAAGTAGGCCCCTAACCATTGCTCAGAATTGGGAAGCAGACAGTTTTTGTGCCACTGTTCAGATTTTGAGAGTAGCAGAAAATTCTTGTGCTAAGACATTTTCAGACTTTCAGTAAAACCTTTCAAAAAATGCTTATCATTGTTTACCAAACTGTTGGTCGTTTGCCCAGAAAGTATTTAGAGTCCCAGACTTCTGACCTCGCACCAAGATACAGACTGAAAAATAATTTGTCTTGTTGCAATGTTGATAAGTGCTATTTTTCTGTGTTAATTATGGGATAAAGTGGCAAACCCACATTTGAATCTTGTCTACCACCTTGTGGGTGATGGAATTTAAATTATGTTTTTCTTTCATGAATATACCAGTTATCATTCACTCTATTAAACTCTGTTAGTGTCTCCAAACATTGTTAAACCCTGTTAAAAGTTAATGTCTTTCATTGCGAGTACACCTTTGGTCTGGCCTGTCTGTGAGTAAGCACGAGATATGGGTTTGGGTGTCAGGCTGTGCTTGGATCAGGGATATTGGTTGTTTCCAAGCACTGGTCCTAGCAGCGATAGAAACAACAGCAGCCTTTAGATTAACTGATGAGATTTTGTTTTATTCCATATATATGTGGAATGGGAACAATGGGTGTAAGGGAGACAGCAACAATATTAGACCAAAATGGCAGTCTTAATTTGGCCTAAAAAGCAGTTTGCTCTGTGGGTTACTTGACAAGAGTGTAGCTAGGCAGAATTCTGGGTACTCGGCCTGAGGAAATAGGAAAATTGAAGAAGGCTGTCGATAGGCTACTTGCTGCTGGGAACCAAGGCCTTCTTGTCAGATTATTATTATTATTATAAACATTTATATAGCGCCAGTCATGTACTTGGCGCCATACAGAACACAGAAATGGACGCGGTCCCTACCTGTGACTTACAATCTAAAAGACAAGGAGAGGGAGACAGGGAGAGGGGACAGTGGGAGAGAGGGGAGAAGACAAACAAACATTCAAGCGGATGCGAAGTCTCAGGTGCGTGTGCTTGGCTTGGTTACAATCAGGTTGGTTGCAGCAGTCTGCAGAGGAGGGCAGACAGTA
>QEPC01004800.1:1686434-1718517 GCA_003113815.1 Sphenodon punctatus | reverse complement strand
CTCCCTCATCCATGCCTTCGTCACCTCGAGGCTAGACTACTGTAACGCGCTCTACATGGGGCTTCCCTTGTTCCTGGTCCGGCGGCTGCAGCTAGTGCAGAATGCGGTGGCCCGTCTCCTTATGGGGATGGGCCGTCGGGAGCATATTACACCTGTGCTCCAAGTCCTGCACTGGCTGCCGATAGCATGCCGAGCCAGGTTCAAGGTGTTGGTGTTGATCTACAAAGCCCTACACGGTCTGGGACCCTTGTACCTCAGGGACCGCCTCGCCCTCTGCGCCCCAGAGAGGCTCCTTCGGTCTGCCAGGGGTGCCATCTTGGAGGTCCCCCGTGTTAAGCGGGGGGCCACAATGGAGAGGGCATTCTCGGTGGCCATGCCGTGCCTCTGGAACTCCCTTCCGGAGGAAGCTCGCCTGGCCCCTAGCCTGTTGACATTCCGGCAAAGCTGCAAAACCTGGCTGTTCGCCCAGGCCTTTGGGTTGGAGGGTAGGGTGAGGGGTCTTTAGCTCCCCCACCTTACCCATTATTTATTATGTATTTATTATATTTTTAGCTCTGTTTTAATATTATTGTATTGAATGTTTTAAATTGTTTTTATTGTTTTATTGTTGGAAGCCGCCCTGGGCTGCTTTTGCAGGAGGGACGGGGTAGAAATCTATTGAAATAAATAAATAAATAAATAAATAAAAAATCATGGCCAGATCCAGAACTGAAACCAGCAGCCGAAGCCGTCGCATCAGATGTAACTGGCGGAAGGCACTCCTCACCACAGCCTCCACCTGGCGATCCAGGTGGAGCTGCGCATCGAGGAGCACCCCAAGGTTCCACACCTGGGAAGTCAGTGGAGGGCACACCCCCTCAACTGAGGGGAGTCGCCATCTCCATCGACTTACCCACTAACATCACCTCCGTCTTGTCAGGATTCAGTCACAGTTGATTAGCCCTCATCCAGACCCCCACAGCTGCCAAACACAGAGTAAGCACCGAGACAGCCGGGCCTGGCTTGGTTGAAAATGAGAGGTACAGTTGGGTGTCATCCGCATACTGATGACACCTCACCCCGTACCTCCTGATCACCTCGCCAAGTGGCTGCATGTACACATTGAACAGCAGAGGGGACAAAACAGAACCCTGCGGGACCCCACACGTGAGGTCTCGGTGAGATGAAAAATGATCACCGAGCACCACCCACTGAGTTCTCCCGGTCAGGAATGAGTGGAACCATTCAAGAACGATCCCACCCACCCCCGCACTGTCCCGCAGGCGAGCCACCAACATCTCGTGGTCAACGGTATCGAATGCAGCCGACAGATCTAATAGGACCAAAAGGGTCGACCGACCCTTATCCTTTTCATGGTGCAGATCATCGACCAAAGCCACCAATGCTGTCTCAGTGCCATGCCCCGGACAGGGCCCCAGACAGAAGCCAGACTGTGAGGGATCCAGATAACCGGTGCGGTCGAGATGCCCTTTGAGCGGCTGAGCCACCACCCGTGGTGGGCGCCGGTCCTGGCAGCTCTTTCTACAGGGATCAAGTCATCTGGCAAGGTCCCGGAAGATCTGGGATTGGCTATCGTCGTCCCTGTTTTCAAAAAGGATGTTCCCTCCTTGCCCAGTAACTATAGGCCTATAAGCTTACTGAGTATTGTAAGTAAACTCTATGCCAAATACTTACTCAGGAGATTGAATGCTTGGCTGAAGGTTGAGGGCATATTGATGGAGGCCCAGGCTGGTTTTCGGATAGGAAGGTCTACTATGGACCACTGTTTCGTGCTTTCTCATCTTGTGCAGAAATATGTAGGCTCCAGCCGGGGACTGTACGCGGCCTTTGTTGATTTGAGGGCAGCGTTCGATTCCATCCCCAGAGAACGGCTGTGGGGCACGTTTGCTGACATGAGAATGGACCCAAGGCTATTGTACCTTATTTATAGTCTTTATAGGTCCTCTTCCTTGAAGGTGAGGTTAAATAAGAAAGGAGCTTTGTCAGATAGAATTGCCACTGGTAGAGGGGTTAGACAGGGTTGTTTACTGGCCCCCACCTTGTTCAATCTATATGTCCTGGATGAGATCTCTTTGTCATCATGCCATGCGCCCGTTCTGGGGGACAAAAGCATCCCCATATTTTTGTATGCAGACGATGCAGTGTTGCTATCTTGCTCCTTAGTGAGATTGAGGCAGTAGTGGGATTGAGGCGTCTGTTGAGCGCATTTGGGGAGTATTGCAGGAAGAATATCCTTGATATCAACTATGAGAAAACCAAAGTTTTGGTCTTCTCTCGTAGGAGGAAAATTCATAAATGGTTTCTTGATAAAAATCCCATTTCCCAGGTGCGTGTTTATCGCTACTTGGGTATTCTTTTCCAGCCAAACGGGGAGTGGTCATTGCAAGTCCAGGCATGTCAGGATAAGGCTAAGCTATTGCATAAAACTTTATTAACGTTTTTTAAAACTGGGGGGGGGGGAATTGATTATTCCGGCTATTAAAATTTTTGTGGAGAAGGCCATACCCCAGTTGATGTATGGAGCCCACTTTTGGGCTACAGGGAAAGGTGATGGTTTAGGGAAATTGCAGGCAGGTTTCATACGGGCTCTTTTAGCAGCCCCACCAGGCTTAAACAGCTTAGCCATCTGTTTAGAATGTGGCCTCTTACCCCTAGAAGAAAGGTTCTGGTGGGGGGGCGATAACTTATTGGCTACGGCTTTATTTTAAGATTGCTGCTCCTTGGTCAGTCCTTGTACTCAAAGGTAAGATTCCTAATGGATGGGTTACCCTGGTAGTAAACAAGATAAAAGCCTTGAGTTTCTCTCCGAATGCTTTGGCCCCACTAGGTTTTAAGGGGGCCAAGAAATTATTGCTGGAAAGATTATCCGATGTCTCTTGGCAGGATCTATGTGCAGCCATTGGGGATAGTAAGGCATTGGGATTGTATCCCGTTTTTGCTAATGTCAATCGGGCCCCCATGCCGTATCTCATGGGGAAGCTGTCAGTAAGGGCAAGAAGACTTTTTCTTCTTGCCCGGCTTGTTTTCCCTCTGCCCTGACTGAGGGACGATATAGGGGGATCCCTTTGCTGATCGACTGTGTTCATGCCCCTGGGGACGGGTTGACTCATTGGGTCATATTCTCCTGGAGTGTCCTTTTTATGATAAGCCCCGGGCTAAATATATTACGCCTTTAAATTCCATCCTTCCTGATAGACCGGCGGACTTTTATGTGTGTTTATTATTGGGTGATTGGGTTTCTGAAATTACTACGAAAGTGGCCCATTTTCTTCGGTCAGTCGATAATATCAAACTGAAAAGAAGTTCTCCTGGTAATGTTGTTCACAGTTAAGCTTTGTATATGTTATCTTTAATTTGGAATTGCTATGGTTTTATTGATTTATTTTATTGCGCATTGCTACATGGTATGTTTGTACTTTTTATGGTTTTATTGTTTGGGTACTTGCAATGGCCTGTGGGCTATGCAAATAAAGTGTATTATTATATTATTATTATTAATAACCTTCCCTAAAAAGGGAAGGTTAGAGACAGGCCGATAGCTGGCAGGGGAGTCAGTAATAATTCTGGTTATTATAGTGGTCAGGAGTCTTGTAATTTTGGGGGGAGGTGAGTGGGGTTTATTGGGTAGTAGTAGAGGCCAGACTATGCAGTTGGAAGCTAGTGAGTTAAACTGGGGGAATGGGGGTGGAAGCTGAAGTCAGAACTTTTCTATCCTCTGAGAGTAAAGTGGTGGTTAGTTGGCTGGGGGTGGGTGGCCGCAAATAAGTAGTGGGTTAGAGTAGGTGGTGATCTCAAATAAAATAAATTTAAATGTAAGGACATAACAACTGGTCCATCTAGTTGTTTCATGTTGGAATATTTACATGCTCTTTCTTAGTCACCTGTGCAGTGGGGAGATGTACTTGATCTGGTGCCACAGAATGGAGATTTGTCGGCGCACCCCCCAAAGAGACACAGAGACATAATGTTGGTTTAATACAGCGTGGCCGCACTCTTTATTCAATCAGAATAAACCTGTAAAAAAGGCCGGTGGGGTATTGCCTTGGCAATCATGGGTCCAGCATGCTAGGAACAAACTATCCTTATTAATTAAACGGAGTACTGCTCGGAAGTGCCTTCCATGTAGCAGTACCTTAAACTTGAACTCTCCCCTCCTTTGACTGCCTCACGGCCATGGCCAAAAGGGGGGGGCGTGCCCACTGTGGGCGTGAGTAAGTCGGTAAGTGCTTTGGAGGATCTGGAGGCTGTGCACGCCCCTACTCGTCCTGCGAAGCACCCCTCCCAGGGTTATGACCCCTGTGCATGCTGAGCCCCGCATTCCACAAGGTATCACAACCCCATCTCATATGGAGATGACTCTTTTAACTATCCTTAACCTATTTATCCTAACCTAGCCTGCTGGACCCCCGCAAGAGTGCGACTTTAATTACTTATCCAATGTCTCAATTATCAATCCATAATCCAATCATTTCAAATTGTCAATGTATATTTATTTTACTTTATATTAAAATGTCCAATTAAATGCCAAATATCTCAAGCCAATTACTATTCCGTGAAACCTATTTATGCCTATGCTTACACTGTGAAGGAGGCAAAAATTTGATCCTTATAAACAGGCTACTCACCAAAATTCCTCCTTGGCCCCTCTATCGGCGACCGTTAACAAACCACAGTGCTCGCGGGTGGGTGGGTGTGGCTGCTTCTCTGGCTTCCCACTTCGCTCTGCCACACTCACGTGGCTCAGGGGCTCCTCCCTTCTATCAGGGAGGAGCTCCAAACCCCTCGCTGTGCTGTGCACATGTGCGATCAGGCAGTTGCCATGGCAACCCTTCAGAGGGAGCCCTGCTAATAGGGCTCTCTCAAACAGTCACGCTGCAATCCCTGTGCCTCTTCCCATGAAGAAGGGGGAGGGGCGCGACAATGGCCCGTCGCCTCCATTTTGTGGCGACGGGTGCTTGTCGGCGCACCCCCCAAAGAGACACAGAGACATAATGTTGGTTTAACACAGCGTGGCCGCACTCTTTATTCAATCAGAATAAACCTGTAAAAAAGGCCGGTGGGGTATTGCCTTGGCAATCATGGGTCCAGCATGCTAGGAACAAACTATCCTTATTAATTAAACAGAGTACTGCTCGGAAGCGCCTTCCATGTAGCAGTACCTTAAACTTGAACTCTCCCCTCATTTGACTGCCTCACGGCCATGGCCAAAAGGGGGGTGCGTGCCCACTGTGGGCGTGAGTAAGTCGGTAAGTGCTTTGGAGGATCTGGAGGCTGTGCACGCCCCTACTCGTCCTGCGAAGCACCCCTCCCAGGGTTATGACCCCTGTGCATGCTGAGCCCCGCATTCCACAAGGTATCACAACCCCATCTCATATGGAGATGACTCTTTTAACTATCCTTAACCTATTTATCCTAACCTAGCCTGCTGGACCCCCGCAAGAGTGCGACTTTAATTACTTATCCAATGTCTCAATTATCAATCCATAATCCAATCATTTCAAATTGTCAATGTATATTTATTTTACTTTATATTAAAATGTCCAATTAAATGCCAAATATCTCAAGCCAATTACTATTCCGTGAAACCTATTTATGCCTATGCTTACACTGTGAAGGAGGCAAAAATTTGATCCTTATAAACAGGCTACTCACCAAAATTCCTCCTTGGCCCCTCTATCGGCGACCGTTAACAAACCACAGTGCTCGCGGGTGGGTGGGTGTGGCTGCTTCTCTGGCTTCCCACTTCGCTCTGCCACACTCACGTGGCTCAGGGGCTCCTCCCTTCTATCAGGGAGGAGCTCCAAACCCCTCGCTGTGCTGTGCACATGTGCGATCAGGCAGTTGCCATGGCAACCCTTCAGAGGGAGCCCTGCTAATAGGGCTCTCTCAAACAGTCACGCTGCAATCCCTGTGCCTCTTCCCATGAAGAAGGGGGAGGGGCGCGACAATGGCCCGTCGCCTCCATTTTGTGGCGACGGGTGCTTGTCGGCGCACCCCCCAAAGAGACACAGAGACATAATGTTGGTTTAACACAGCGTGGCCGCACTCTTTATTCAATCAGAATAAACCTGTAAAAAAGGCCGGTGGGGTATTGCCTTGGCAATCATGGGTCCAGCATGCTAGGAACAAACTATCCTTATTAATTAAACAGAGTACTGCTCGGAAGCGCCTTCCATGTAGCAGTACCTTAAACTTGAACTCTCCCCTCCTTTGACTGCCTCACGGCCATGGCCAAAGGGGGGGGGGGTGCCCACTGTGGGCGTGAGTAAGTCGGTAAGTGCTTTGGAGGATCTGGAGGCTGTGCACGCCCCTACTCGTCCTGCGAAGCACCCCTCCCAGGGTTATGACCCCTGTGCATGCTGAGCCCCGCATTCCACAAGGTATCACAACCCCATCTCATATGGAGATGACTCTTTTAACTATCCTTAACCTATTTATCCTAACCTAGCCTGCTGGACCCCCGCAAGAGTGCGACTTTAATTACTTATCCAATGTCTCAATTATCAATCCATAATCCAATCATTTCAAATTGTCAATGTATATTTATTTTACTTTATATTAAAATGTCCAATTAAATGCCAAATATCTCAAGCCAATTACTATTCCGTGAAACCTATTTATGCCTATGCTTACACTGTGAAGGAGGCAAAAATTTGATCCTTATAAACAGGCTACTCACCAAAATTCCTCCTTGGCCCCTCTATCGGCGACCGTTAACAAACCACAGTGCTCGCGGGTGGGTGGGTGTGGCTGCTTCTCTGGCTTCCCACTTCGCTCTGCCACACTCACGTGGCTCAGGGGCTCCTCCCTTCTATCAGGGAGGAGCTCCAAACCCCTCGCTGTGCTGTGCACATGTGCGATCAGGCAGTTGCCATGGCAACCCTTCAGAGGGAGCCCTGCTAATAGGGCTCTCTCAAACAGTCACGCTGCAATCCCTGTGCCTCTTCCCATGAAGAAGGGGGAGGGGCGCGACAATGGCCCGTCGCCTCCATTTTGTGGCGACGGGTGCTTGTCGGCGCACCCCCCAAAGAGACACAGAGACATAATGTTGGTTTAACACAGCGTGGCCGCACTCTTTATTCAATCAGAATAAACCTGTAAAAAAGGCCGGTGGGGTATTGCCTTGGCAATCATGGGTCCAGCATGCTAGGAACAAACTATCCTTATTAATTAAACAGAGTACTGCTCGGAAGCGCCTTCCATGTAGCAGTACCTTAAACTTGAACTCTCCCCTCCTTTGACTGCCTCACGGCCATGGCCAAAGGGGGGGGGGTGCCCACTGTGGGCGTGAGTAAGTCGGTAAGTGCTTTGGAGGATCTGGAGGCTGTGCACGCCCCTACTCGTCCTGCGAAGCACCCCTCCCAGGGTTATGACCCCTGTGCATGCTGAGCCCCGCATTCCACAAGGTATCACAACCCCATCTCATATGGAGATGACTCTTTTAACTATCCTTAACCTATTTATCCTAACCTAGCCTGCTGGACCCCCGCAAGAGTGCGACTTTAATTACTTATCCAATGTCTCAATTATCAATCCATAATCCAATCATTTCAAATTGTCAATGTATATTTATTTTACTTTATATTAAAATGTCCAATTAAATGCCAAATATCTCAAGCCAATTACTATTCCGTGAAACCTATTTATGCCTATGCTTACACTGTGAAGGAGGCAAAAATTTGATCCTTATAAACAGGCTACTCACCAAAATTCCTCCTTGGCCCCTCTATCGGCGACCGTTAACAAACCACAGTGCTCGCGGGTGGGTGGGTGTGGCTGCTTCTCTGGCTTCCCACTTCGCTCTGCCACACTCACGTGGCTCAGGGGCTCCTCCCTTCTATCAGGGAGGAGCTCCAAACCCCTCGCTGTGCTGTGCACATGTGCGATCAGGCAGTTGCCATGGCAACCCTTCAGAGGGAGCCCTGCTAATAGGGCTCTCTCAAACAGTCACGCTGCAATCCCTGTGCCTCTTCCCATGAAGAAGGGGGAGGGGCGCGACAATGGCCCGTCGCCTCCATTTTGTGGCAATGGATGCATGGAATATAAGTTAAAGAAGGGAAATTCTTTCCAATTGGAAGTAGAGAAACAATGTAATATTGGACAGGGAGGATGTTGGGGAGGGCAGGGGAGGATGTTGGGGAGGGCAGGAGCTAGAGGCCAGGGGGTAGGTCGGGGCTCAGGGTTTGGGATGTTGCGGGGGGCAGCTTGGGGTTCAGGATGTTGCGGGGGGGCGGGAGCTAGGGGCCAGGGTTGGGGGGGAGGTTGAGGCTCAGGAGGGCAGCTGGTTGCAGGAGCCTGCCATCCTTTGGCACTGAGCAACCGGGAGCGTCCCTTCTGCTCAGGCACAATACCTAATTCTCAGGGGCATAGCTAGGTTGGAGTGGGCCCAGGGACAAGAAATTGGTTTGCGGGGCACCTATCCCTACCGGGAGCACCCCTTTTGCTCAGGCACAATACCTAATACTCAGGGGCGTAGCTAGGCTGGAGTGGGACCAGGGACAAGAAATGGGTTTGGGGGCCCCCTACCCCTATCGCTGCCTGAAAATATATATATAACAAACAAATGTATTGTTGGCCACATGGCCTTCACAATATATAGGCTTCCCAAACAAATTCATGTTTACAGAACAAACTAAAACTATAACTATAATACAGTATTAAAATTTTAAATTTCATTAAGTTTTGATTGATTCATATTTCAAATAACCAAAGCTACTTGATCTATCATTTTATTATTATAAGCCAACCAATCTATTACTACTATCCCCCATACACATAATTCAAATTAAAACTATTTTTAGACCAACATACCAAGGAGCTGCCTTCTAGGCCGTCACTGCCCCTAAATCCTCCTGCCTACCAATATCGATAAATCTCTGCTTAATCAAACTAATTTGTTGACCTAAAGTTTTGCCCAACATAAATTGAAAAGAAAAACCAGCTTTGGCAAGCCAACCATATCTAAGAATGCCATCATGTTCTAGTTGTTCCGCAAAACAGATAGGTAAGCTTTGTTGACTCATATTACATATTCTAACCCAATACTTTGTAAACACTATAGCAGTTAAAACCTTCATGGAGTCTATCCCAGTTTCTGCCCTCACCACTGCCCCAGGAACACACTTTGGGACGGCCAATAATTGCCGAAGAAAATTATTCTGTGCCACTTCTAGTGAACTGGATTAAAAGGCATAATTTCAGCCCCATACATCATCTGCATCTGTAACTCCCAAATAAACATAGGAATTAACCTGCACTATATTATGACCATCTAGGTTCTGTTTGTAGACAGGCAATCTTTTCCCCATGACCATGATCAGGGATTTATCATAATTTGATCCCACATCATTTGCCATTCAGTAATTAATATATCTAGCCAATACTCTCTGCAAACCAATCTGCATTTGAGATACAGCATGATTGATAAAGGGCGGCTTCCCAATTTGGGTGGTAGATGATCCACTGTATTCACTTCCTGCACCATATCATTAATATATAAATTAAAAAGCAATGGGGCCAGGACGCACCCTTGCCTAACTCCTGACATAATCTGAAACGAGGAAAGTTTCCCTTCGGCCCATATTTTACTCTGGCATTTGTGTTAACATGCAACAACATAATAAGTTCCAATAACTTGGTATCAATTCCTAACCTGATAAGTTTAGCCAAGAGTTTCATACGATTGACAGAATCAAAGGCCTTTTTAAGGTCCATAAAGACTATATATAGCTTCCCTCCTCTTTTACGTATATATTTATCGCAAGATGTGCCAGGACAAAGTTGTTGTCAGATGTAGATTTGCCTTGCTGAAACCCTGCTTGCGCCTCAGCTTTTAAACTGGTTTCCTTACCCAAGATTCTAAAGACTCGAGAAGGTGTTTTGAATATATTTTCCATATCACAAGTATCAGACTGATAGGTCTATAGCAGCCTGAATTAGCCACATTTCCCTTCTTGAACAATGGGACTATAATACTTGTGCTCCACTCTGTCGGGAACCATTTGTATTGGTTCATACAACTAAATAGTTTGGCCAATAATGGTGCCCACCAAGTGTGGACACAATTGAAAGACCTCTCTGTTGGTATCAAATCAATCCCAGGTGCTTTATTAGGTTTAAAAGATTTAATAATATTAATTAATTTAGTAGCTGCAGCACAAAATTTTGTGACATTTGTAGTTATACCATCATCTAAATCATTCAGAAGACACACCAGGGCCTCCCGTTAGAGGGAGAAATGCGGGTTCTTGGCAGTTTCATTTTCCCAAACCCATTCCCACCTAGGGATCCCACCTCCCACATGTCCCACAGTGACTTTCTTCTGAGCCAGAAGCAGCCCCCTTCTCAGGCAGACCCATGCCTCATTGCCCCCTCCCCAAGCCAGCAACCCCTCTCTGAGCCAGTCCCATGTTCCACTCCCTCTCCCCAAGCTAGCAATGTTTCGTGAGCCGGTCCCATGCCCCAAACCAGTGATGCGTTCCCTAAGCCAGTGATTCCCCTTAGCCAGACCCACGCCCCATTCCCCCCCAAACCAGTGACACTCCCATTCCCAAGTCAACAGCTCCCCCACAAGTCAGCCCCATGTCCCATTCTTCCCTCTCCCTCAAGCCAGTGACCTCTCAGAGCCAACCACATGCCTTGTTCTTCCCTCTCTGTTAAGCTAGCTATATTCTCCGCCCTCTCCCAAGCCAGTGTCCCCCTTTTTAATTTGGTAGAAGACTTAGCAGTTTTAACTGCATTTCCCTTTCCTTCTAGGTCTGTCAACTGGCAGCGTCTCATTGCACTTCTGTACCAAAATAACCCATATGCACAGGGACCAGTATTCACTGCGTTTTCCACATTAGCAGCAATGGGGAATATGCAGTTAACATGGGCAAAGGCACAAATACACACAAATACTAAACCCACAAATACAAATACTTGACCCCAAGCACAGCCCTACCACCTTCTCAGTTTTCACCTGGACAGCCTGGGAATTGGAATTGTCTGCCATATGTGGATCTGCCTGCACCACCTGATGCTGCTGCTCTTGTATATATAACTTGTGACATGGATTTGGAATGTCCACAAATCAGCCTTGTGGGGTGTCTGCCCCATGGAATGCTATGCAGCTGTGCTGTTTAGAAAGAAAGGTCTTTTTTAGCTGAGCTTCAAAGTTATTTAAAAGTTGCGTAGATTTACATACAGCGGTATATACGTATACAAATTAATACGGTCAGATTTTCTTCCCTGAGACAGGGGGCAACTCTAAAAGCATGTCATGTTACGACTGTTCTTTTTAATACAAAGGTGTCACTAGAACAGACTACATGTCCCAGCATGCAGTTCTCTGCCTTGATCCTAGCAAGGCAGAGAACTCTAAAGAGTGTGAGTGCAGACCATATTAGAACTTAACAGGCTGCTGTTTTCCTATCCCAGGCTAGTGAGATGGGGTTAGTTTTCGCTGCTTACTGGCCATTTGGTCTCCTGTTGACCTTTCAGTCTGCCGTTAAAGGCAGCGGGAGCTGAGCCACTAACTTCAAGGAGGATAGAATTGCATCTTATATTGCTGTCACTGGCAAGTGCTGGTTCCATACCTTGTCAATTGTAAGGGCTGTGGGAGGGGGCACAGCAGTTCTGGAGGACTCAGGATTCATTTTGGTGTGACTAGGTTCCCTCTAGTCTTTTCTCCCAGAACTGCCACTGCTGCTGGTACTTCTCTATTTCTTTGCTGCTGCTATCACGTTTTGGGCCACGTTCTCTCCTGCAAAGTCAGACTCTGAACTCAGTGCAGTGGTACATAATATGCTCTGTGCAGTGGGGGAGCAGTAACCCCTTTTCAATGACAAATGTACACAGTAGAGCACCTGCATGCCTTGTTGACTTGGTTGTCAAGCTCCGATATAATATTTAGACTACTTTCTTCTGCCTAGAACTGCAGTTTCATCATGAACAATGACACACAAACTCATTTTGTCCCTTGTTCAGCTCCACAAGGGTGGAATAGGATTTCTAGTAATACTAGAGTAGATTCCATTTAAAATCTAAAAGCCAGGCATTGCCTCCTGTGTCCTCCTTTCCCTTTGTTCTCAAACAAATGGGAGTGGACCGGTTTGGCCCACTGTGGCCCACTTGGGCACAGATCCCACCTACATGTGTGCAGGTGCCACCAGATGTTGACTTGGGGTATCCCAGATCATACTGTGACCCCAGAAAACCTTCAAGATCACAGCCTGGGCTAGGGTCTCTCTGATCGGGCAGGCTGCCCTGGGGCTGCACATGTGTTCTCAGGCCAGTTTGCCGACCCAGGTTGAGTCCACCATGACAGGCAGCCATGGCTGGTTGTCACTGGCCACCATAGCTGTCCATCATGATGGGGGCACCCGGGGCAGGGTGTGGGTGCAACACACAGGCTGGACCAGCTGGCCACACATTTCCCATTCTCTCTGTCCCCGGGCTGTGCGACTGTTGGCCATGTTTGTTTTATGTTCCAGCCCAGCATGCACCATGTCCATCCAGGCTGCCTGTCCTGGGTCAGCCTGGGATGCGGCAGCCCGGTATCACTTCTGTTTTTAGTCTATTTCTAGAGGTATTGAGTCTCCATGGCCCAGCCAGTCCCCATCTTCCAGGTAACACTGTTAATAAGCATACTGGTTAGCATCAATTGACTTTCTACTTGCCTGAAGAAGTGCCCTGTGTGGTCTGAAAGCTTATATATTTTCACCAACAGAAGATGGTCCAATAAAAGAAATTATCTGGACTACTTTGTCTCCATCCTTACATTAGGGATATAGTAATCATGCAGGGCAACACTAGACTATAATGTGGATCTTTCCCAAAAAAACATGTGCATGTACTAACCATCATGGCTTCTAGTCATCACCAACCTTTATCTACCTTCCATTCATGACCATTAGACCATTCATTCATAACCACTGGAAGTCATTACCACCTTCATGACCAAACTTCTAGTCATTACAAACTAACATCAACATTACCAACCCTGTTGATGAGCCAGGGTTGAAAGAATCCAAGTTGTTCCCATTACCTGTCCCCAGAACTCTTGAATATGTGAATTGAAGTAAATATGTATCTGAAAAGCCAGTACTGTTTAGATTTTCAAATTGGGTTAACCTGTATGTGTGCATCTGCTTCTGCAAGTGGTATGTTGATTTGCGCATGTGAACAGACATTGGTGTAGGCTCAAATTTGCTAATTAAGCAGAAAAATGCATGGTTTACATATGCAAATGTGGTGCAAAAGCTCGTGAATACAAAACATGGTGGGATAGCCCTTTTGGAGATCTTTTGCACAGGTGGACTTCTGCACACATCATCATTCATGCCTTAATATAAATAATGAATGTGACTTTCGGGCATGGGTAGGTAGACAATATTTAGGAGAGAGAGTTCCTCTTTGGGTGCTGAATCTTACTGCCCCTCTTTCAGGGGTCAAAGTCCTTCTTTCAAGAAATGGAGACAAAAAAAAGAAAGTATTCAGACACCTCTTTCTGGGTTGCCTCCCAAAAAAAGCACTGCGGGGGGGGAGGGGGAGATGATAAAATGACAGCTAATTGGATGATCAGCAGGAGAACTTCCATCCCTCCTTATACACTTGGAGTGTTGGGGAGGGGTGTGCATGCATCTGTAACTGTGTGAGGGGGTACTTATTTGCTGAGGTGGAGCTTATTGGCCAAGGTGGTGGAGTTTGTCCCTCTTTGGCCACTCAAAATGTCAGGAGGTACAAATTCCCATTAATTTTAATAGGAGGCTAGGCAGTTTTAAACATCTCCGTTATAATTACATGCAAGATTTTACAGAAGTTCTATCACTTGATTATTTCAGTCTCTTTGAACCAAGACTCGCTGTATAACTAAGACACCTCATTGCCTTTTCCACTATCACTAGATTAAACAACAGCCTTTATCAAACCAAGAAGCTATAGGGATGCTCTGATACACCCAGGGCTGGCCTTTCCGCTGGACAGGATGGACACCCTGGGGCAGCTATCTGGGGCTCTACCAAGGGGTCCCATGGACCTCTCCTGCTGCCCCAGGAGGGCAGGCTAGACTCTCAGTGCAACCTCAGTAAGGGGAGCACAAGTACCACTATCTGTCAACACTCTAGGCCCCAGATGACAGCTTGCAATGCAGGATGATGGAGCTCTCCTTCTCTCCTCTGACATCAGCTAGAAGTGGGGGCAATTTGGGTGGGTTTACAATGCCAGGAGGGAGGCAGCAAAACATCTCTGGCTGGAACTGGATATAAAGACAGAAAGTGCAACTGGTCAAGTTAGATAGCAGACTTGGCTTTGTCTGTTCAGTGTTGTCAACTGCTCTTATCAAGGGAAAGACAAAAACTGGTAGTTCAGTCTGACGTCCAATGTCCTGTGTGAGAAAAAACATTTCCTGAATCAGACTGTATAACCCTGTAAGAACCTATAACCTGAGATAAGTATCTGGTGATGAATTCATGGTTGTCATCATTGAGCACGATGAACAACAACATCCAGTGCTTTTCGTTGCTAATATACACCAACTGAAAGTCGGGCACACATACAGTCATAACTCAGCACAGTCTGAGACTCTTCTAACATTTGGGGCTGCTTTATCTTCCTCTTTCCAAACCAGACAGATTAATATTGTATATAATTTTCAGGGGAATTCACATGTGGGAGGCCTACTGGATAAGTATTACTTGAGAGTCATAGAGCTTTTGAGGCAAGTGATTATAGTTTGGTTTTTTTTTCCCCTCTCCAATTGATATGGTGTTTTTTTTCCAATTCCAAAACAGCTACAGAACAGTCTTTGCAGAAGAGTAGTATCTTGTGCAGAACACGGTGCCTGGTGCAGCATTTCATACACACATACAGGAGTTACAATCCTCAAACAATTTTCTCCAGAATGCTCCCAGTGAAAGCAATGGGACTAATTGGGAGTCAGTGCATGCAAGGATCACATGCACAATTCACTTTAATAATCTTATACTGACACAACAAGCAAGTCAAAGAGGAGCTGGCACTCTTCCCAAACTATGGTTTCAATGCGCAGTACATGTATGTCCTGGAACCGCAGTGTTAATCAGTGTCATATGAGGATTCTTCGTTTATTTTAGTTGCTTTGTACATATATTTTGCAAGGCCATGGCAGTAGTGTGATCCAGAATCAAACACTGAAATCTGTTTCTGAACTCAAATTTATGACAGTTAAATCTTGATACTTTTTTGTTCAATGTGGCAAGGATTATGGCCCTTTTCACACACACACGCTAACACTGATAAAATGAGTGTTACATTTTATTATACATGTTGCAGGGCACCCATAGCGCACACCTGCAGCCCTGCAACATGTATAATAAACTGTAACACCCATTTTATCAGTGTTAGAGTGTCTGTGTGAAAAGGGCCAGTGTTTGTATGACTGATAACACAGTGTTGTTGTGCAGTCCTTCTATGTAACACAAAAGAATTTCTCTGCTATCAAAGTATAGCATTCCCTGCACTGAGCATGGGAGCATTATGCTATTCTCTTGTCTAGGTCTAATTGCCCAACTCTTGCCAGTGATTTATTCAGCCATCAGCCACTTACATCAGCTTATTCAAACCCTTTGGTCATTTGCAGGAATGGGAAAGGAAGGTATTTGTGTACTGAAGGATGGGAAGCATAGCTATCTTGCACACACAAACACACTGAAGAGGCAATCCATCACTCTGGTCAGCCATAATTACCCAGAGCATGATAATATTGTAGAACTTTACATTATCGGGCCAATAATGGACTCTCCATTTATGCAACAAACAAACAGGCACAGGTGAAAAGGAGTTTCACAGAGGGGCAGAACAATCTTCCACCACTAAAACCAATGGGAGTTTTGTCATTGATTTCAGTGTGTGGAAGATAATGCCCCCTGGTGTATTAACCACCTTTTAGAATGAAAGAAACACAGCTTCAGCTGAAATTGGATTTTGTGGTCATATCTTGTGAGGCATGGAAATTGCAAAGGATTGGGTTTGGCTTTTTTGTTGTTTTGTTCTAAGAAACAATTAGCCCAAACCTGCATGACTCAGGGTGATTTCAGATGTTACGGGCGCCCAGTTCACCACAGTGGATTCCCGGTGGGGGTGAACTGAACAATCACCCCCCGGGGTGAATAAAAGCCCCGAACAGACATGATGGGACCGGAACCACGGCAGGGAATCGGGCCGGCAGATCACAGGCCGGGGCAGCGCAACAGACGTGACGCCGATTCCCGGCCGTGGTCAAAACACCCAGAATCCACTGGGCAGGGGCGGGACACAGACATGGCCGCCTGAGGGCAAACGAAGCCAAAAGGCACAAAAGGGAACGCCCACACAAGGGAAACGGGAAGGGAGGGGGGAGAGGGAGAAGAGCCGGCCAGGTACCACACACAACAGGCACACAGACAGCGGGGGCACAGTGGAACACACAGCACAAGCACACTCCCAGGCACACACACACACACACACAGAAGGGAAAGGAAGGGAAGGGGTGGACACAGGTGCCCGGACAACACGCAAGGCACACCGGGCATGGGGGGGGGCGCGGAACAGGGAAGAGGGGGGAAGGGCACAGGGGCAGGGCACGACCCAGACAACAGCAACCACAACCCCCACAGCAGAACTGTCCGCACGGGCACCCCCACAGCAACACAGGCAGTCCCGGAATGGGGGGCTGCAGGAGCTCGGGACCAAGGCACAGCGGGAGGCCACACAGAACAGCGAGCGGTCCAGGAACAGTCCAGGAGGCACATGCAGACGCCACACCCTGGAGAGGGGTCGATGGTGGGCAGGCAGGAGAGCCAGTGCAGTACGGTAGGTCCAAGAACACACACACACACACGGAGGAAGGTGGGAGGGGCAGTCCGGGGGCCCCAGAACCCCGAGGTCACACAGGCACCCAAGGGGGGACCGGGGCCACAGGTGGCAGCACTGGTGGGTGGGGACAGTCCGCTGGACACAGACGGGTCGGTGAGGCCATGCAGAGTGCCAGACCCAGGCACCAGGGAAGGCAACCACTGAGGGGAACACCGGGTGCGGAGGCAGATGGGGGGTGGGGGCCGGAGGGGGCCTGAAGCCACAGGCAAGGGCAGCAGCACCCCAGGAAGCAAGCAGCACAGCAGCATGGCAGAGACATCAAGGAGGGAGCACCCAGTGGAAACTGGCCCGCGGGCAGGGGCGGGAGCTGTCTCTTATACACATCTAGATGTGTATAAGAGACAGGGCCTCTACTCTGTTCTTGTCCTCCTCAATCTTTCTGCCACCTTTGACACTGTTGATCATGGCTTCCTCCTGGATTCNCACACCGGGACTTACAGCCAGCTGCTAGGGGCCACAACGGGCCCAGGGGCCGGGTGCCCCACCCGATGAACCAGGTGGGGCCAATGGATCATGCCCCGGCAATACCCCAACAAGGACATGTGGTGGGCAATCAGGTAGTAGGCCTCAAAGGGATCCTGCATGGACAGCCCCAACTGCAGACCTGAACGGGACCACACGCCCAACAGCGCCAACAGCTCCGCTGCGGTAGGCTCGGACACAGCAGTCAGCAGCAGGGGGCCACGGAAGCTGTCCCAGCTCTAACAGCAGGTGATACACTGCCCCACGGGAGCACTGGTACCCATGGGCCCCATGAACACAGCCAAAGTAGGACACGGCCAAGGCAGGGGCCCCCTCCGCAAGGCAGATCGTGTAGGCGGCCAGGCTGCACACAGACAGCGCAGACACGGTCTCAGCCGCAGACCAGGCCACATGAGAGCGCCTCATCTCCGGGATGCACCCATCGGGGAAGGGAACCAGCCCCAGAGTCTCTGCATGCAGCCGGCAATCACGAGCGCTTGCCTCATAGCCGAAGTAGTGAAGACCAGAGCTCAGGGTCGCATAAGCACCTGACTGGCTGTCCGGGCAGCCCAGGAGCAGCTGCACGGCCGGGGTATGCCACAGGTCACACAGGGACATGGTCTCACGGAAGGTCCAGCTATGCGGGGCCCCATGGGGACCGGGAAGTGGGAGCCCGGTGGATGCACAACTAGCCATGGTCCAGCTAGACAGAGAGAATAACACCACGGACAGGGGGGCACACTTACCCTCCAGGGCCGGGGGGGGCTCCGAGGGGTCCCAAGGACAGGACAGGTGGCCGCAACTTTGTATAGCAACAGAGCGAGGCGTGGGGTGCGGACCCGGCACAGCTGCAGACAACAAGCGTCCAAATAGGACAGCTCATCAGGCCGGCAAGGACACGGTGTTGCAAACAGGGAGGGGGTGGCGATGGCTGAAGGCATGCAGCTGCACAAGGAACGCACAGCCTCGCGCGCCCGTGCATGTGTGAGGCCCCATGCGAGGATAGAGGTGCACCCAACCGCACGCCACAGACACCTGCATCGCATTGAGAGGCCCAGCCAGCTGGGGGCGTGGCCCCGGGCCACCCAGGCCAACCCCCGGGGCCCCCACCACCATGGAGCAGGACAGGGCAGCCGCCTACTGGATGCACCTCGTGCTCACAGCCAAGTGGTACCACGACTACACCGAGCTGCTGCGCCTCCTTACCACGGAGCAGCACCTGGGCGCCCGCCTGCAGGTTTCCCTGGCCTGGGAGCTTCAAGGGCCTGCAGGGCCCACCATGGGCGCAGGAGAGCCCTTGCCTGGCTCAGGGCACAGAGGCTCTCCGGGGCAGACCAGCAGGCTGTGAGCTGGGGCTGAACCTGGCCTGCGGCAATACGCGAGGCGGCCGGGCGCCTCCAATGGGGGAGGGAGACCATGTGCTGGGCAGCCCTGCTCGCTATGCCCATCGACAGGCGGCTATGGGTCACTGAGCGGGCACAGGGTTGGTGGGCCAGGGCGCTGACCCAGTGGGACGAGCCAGCCTGGAGAGCCCACTTTAGGATGGACAAGCTCACCCTGCTCCGGCTCACCGAGTTCCTTACACCCTGGCTTGAGCGACAGCACACCCCCATGCAGACCCCCATCCCCATGGTCCAGCGGGTGGCTATAGGGGTCTGGGCCCTAGCTACGCCTGACTCCTGCCGGTCCGTCTCCCAGCACTTCGGGGTTGGTCTGAGCACCGTTGCCTGTATCCTCTGGGATGTGTGCGAGGCTGTGGAGGGCGTGCTCCTGGACAGAACGATCCAGCTGGTGGACCAGGGGGTTGTGATGGCAGGATTCACGGCTGGAGGCTTCCCCAACTGCATAGGTGCCGTGGACAGCACCCACATTGAGATCCTCCGCCCCTCCACAGGGGAGGCTGCAGAGTATGTGAACCGGCACAGGTATCACTCCCTGCAGCTGCAGGCGGTTGTGGATCACCGGGGCCGGTTCATAGACAATTTCACGGGCAACTCTGGCCGCAGTCACGATGTCCGGATCATGACCATCTCCCCCTTCTATGCCCAGATGTTCTGGGGGGACTTTGCTGACATAGGGATGACCTGGATCGAGGGGGTACCAATGCCCCCCTGTATCCTGGGCGACCCTGCCTATCCCCTCACACGGTGGCTAATAAAGGTCTACCCAGTCGCACGCAACCCTGTGAAGGTGCTGTACAATTCCCGTCTGTGCTCCAGCAGGACCATTGTGGAGCGAGTCTTCGGGACCCTCAAGCAGTGCTGGAGGAGCCTCGCTGAGCGGCTAGACTACACTGTGGAGACCTCGGCCCTGGTGATCGGTGCCTGCTGTGTGCTGCACAACGTGTGCGAGACCGAGGGGGCAGCCCTGGAATACCCCAAGCCCAACAGGTCCCCCGGGCCAGTGCCCCTGTACGTGAACGCTGAGAACTCGAGGGAGTACCATTATGCCAAGCGCATCCGGGATGCCCTGGTGAGGCGTATCAGCCGGGAGGCCGAGGTATGAGGGCTGCAACAACCCGGTCCGGGCCCAGGGGTTCCCTGGCTCGGCCCCTACATGGGAGGTGGTCTGGTACCCCACCACACCACACCTGTTGCCCAATAATGGGAACGGGAGGCAATATAGTGCAACCATGATTTATTTCAATTGCGTGTGCATGTGCACCCGACCCCTCTCCCTCCACCCCAGTCATGCCCCACCCTCTATAGTGCCCCCCACCTCACACTGCCCTCCCCTTTCCACCCCTTCCCCCACATTTCCTGGGACGCCCCCTTGAGCGCCCGGTGTTCGCTGCAGAGCTCTGTGAGCTCCCCTCCCCTCCGCTGTCCATGTTCCCAGCAGTGTCCTGGGCTGCCTCCTGGGCCGGTGGGGGGGTCGGCGGTTGGGGGGAGGGCAAGCCCTGGATCCGGGGGGCCCCCCAGAGTGGCTTCACCCTCCGGAGGGCAGGGGGGACCGGGAGGTAGATGCGCAGCCCCTGCAGGTGTGGGGGTGGCTGGGGATGGGGTTGGGGTGCTGAGGGGCATGGCATGGGGCCCTGGGTAGGCAGGGTGCCTGGATGGGCGGCTGCCATCACATAGGCACACATGGTGCCTGCGTGCAGGAGCAAGGAGTTCCCAATATCATGGGACCTGTCCATTTTGGCAGAGTGCTCCTGCACCATCCCTGTGATGGTCTGCTCCAGCCACCCGAGCACTTCCACCTGCCTGCTGCCTGCTGTGCTCCCAGCACTCCCACCTTCGCTCCAGGCACACCTCGGCCTGGAGCTGCTTGTCCTGCACCTCCGCCCACTCCAGGGACCGCTCAATAGCCGCCTTCATCCGGTCCACGGCCGCTATTATCCTCTCCCCCTATTCCATCAAGGTCCGGACGATATCCTCCGCCTGGTCCTCCCTCCGCCGGTGGACCCGTGCCCGGTGCTCCCTCATGCGCTGTGCTGGCGGCACGGGCCCTGGAGACAGTGGTTGTTGGGGTTGCCCTGTAGGGTACAGGAAAGTGAGTCGCCTGCCACCCTGGGAGCCTGCCCTCGGCCCTGGGATGGGACTGGGGCTCCGGGGCCCCCCAGGCGTGTCACCCGGCCCCTTCCCCCCTCCCCAGCCCCTACCACCGCCTCCGAGTGTCCCAGGACCCCCTCCTGGCACCCCAGTGGGCCCTCCTACCTGGACTGCATGCCTCACCTGGTTCATCTGCCTGCTGCCCGGGCTCCTTGACGCCTGCCTGCTCACCTGCCTGGGTCTGGTGCCGGGGTGTTCCATGCCCTGTGGGCAAAGAGGGGAGGTTGTTGGGGTGTGCGGCCGGGGCCCAGGCCCCCTTCCTGCCTTACTTGTGGGGGCTGGGGCTGGCCCCGTCCCGTCCATCCCCCCCCTTGGCCCCTGCCCCCGTGGGCCCGGTCCCTCTCCCCTCCCGGTCGCCCGCTTACCCTCAATGTCGGTCTCTGATCCTTCCGAGGCCAGCCCCTCAGTGTGGGAATGCTCCCCCATGGACCATTGGCTGAGGGTGATGAGGGTGCCGGCCTTGGACTCTGCCTGTCCGGCCTGGGGGTGGGTGCTGTCCGGGCTGCTGTCCGGGGGGGGCCTGCAGGTGCCGGAGGTCCTGGGGTGTTCCTCCTGGGGGTCCGGGGCCCTGGAGCTTGTGTCTACCAGGGGAGCGGCGAGGGGAGGGGGTACCTCAGCCCATTCTCTGCCCTGGACCACTGCGCTCCCCACGAGCCGTGGGGCGACTATCGAGCCCTTCATGTGCAGGATTCAGTCCAGGGCAACATAGAAGGGGGCGGTCCGGGCTCCGTGTCCGCACCGCCTATTGTTGTCCCTTATGGCCTTGTACCCCCTCTTCAGATCCTTGGCCTTGGAGCGGCATGGTGTGATGGTACCCCGCTGCCTCCATTTCCTGCACTATGTCCTGGTAGATGTGCTCATTCCGCTGGTTGAGCACGAGCTCCAACTGGTACTCCAGGGTCTCCCAGATCCATATGAAGTCCCGGGTCTCCTGCAGTCCCCACTGGCCCCCTCTGTGGTAGGGCTTCCTCCCTCATCTCCCCTGTGGGTCCTCCTCCTCCACCGCCTCTTCCACCACCTCCTCCTCCACCTGGGCTGGGCCGGTGTCCTCCGGGGGCTCATCCCCCCAGACCCGTTTCCATGTCTGCGGGACGCAGGTGGGGATGTGTTATGGTTGGGTGCGGTTCTGGCCCCTCTCGTGGGCCACCCTCTTTTCCCCCCCTCCCTGCCGGGAGCCCGGGCTGGTCCCCTGCCCCCCCTTGGTGCCCGCTAAACCACATTCATATACAACTTGTCAAGCAGAAAGCTTTCACACATAAGCATACATGTTTTGCAAGTAAAACAGGATAAGCGAACACTACAGCCAAAAGCCTGGAGAAAAATCAAAGCAACACATACTAAGAGCATCTGAATCTGCATTTTCTTTTTAAAAATTCATTTAAATTCCTGAATGCTTTATCTCATAGCAGCCACTAGACCTGACTTAATAAGCAGCAAGAAAATATCTTTTACAAAACCACAAGCATTTCCCCATCTAGCATTAAAGATAAGGGGGAGGGGCAGGCAAAGCTCAAAGTAATGTTATTGTTTGCCCTACACACTTTAGTGGCAATAAAGATCCTAGTTATCAAAGTTCAGAAAACAGCCTTGAAGCCTCCTTTAAACATCACTGATTAGACCTGGAATCTCCTGCAGTTGGGGTTCAAGAAACAAAACTGCACCTTAAAAATACTAGCTTTGTGGGTACAATTTGAACACCCTGTTTTTAAACGAGATGCTACCACGCATGGTCACTCAGTAACCACCTATTCCCTGATGTTCCCCCTCCTGCCTCTCTTCTCTTTTCCTTCTCCCCAGCTTCTCTTGATGAGGTCACCTCCCTCCTCTCTTCACCCAACCCCTCCACTTGCCCCCTTGACCCCATCCTCTCTAGACTCCCAACGTCGATTGTCCCCACCACTGTGTCTTCTCTGCTGCACATCATCAATCTCTCCCTCTCTACTGGGTCATTTCCATTGGCCTTCAAACATGCTACTGTCTCCCCTATCCTTAAGAAGGCTACTCTTGACCCCTCTGACCCTTCCAGCTATCTCCCCATTTTGCTCCTACCCTTCGCTTCCAAGCTCCTGGAGTGGGTTGTCTACATGCGCTGTCTGGACTTCCTCTCTTGACCCCCTCCAATCAGGCTTCCGCCCTCTCCATTTGACTGAGACTGTCCTTGCCAAAATAATCAATGCTCTTCTCTTAGCTAAGTCTAAGGGCCTCTACTCTGTTCTTGTCCTCCTCAATCTTTCTGTCACCTTTGACACTGTTGATCATGGCTTCCTCCTGGATTCGCTATGCTCCCTCGGTTTCCGGGACACTGTTCTCAACTCATTCTCTTTGTATCTCTCGAACTGCTCCTTCAATGTTTCTCTTGCTGGTACCTCCTCTATGTCTCTTCCCCTCTCTGTGGGAGTTCCCGAATTTGGCTCTGTCTTGGGGCCCCTTCTCTTCTCCTTTTACACTCTTTCTCTGGATAAACTCATTGAAACCCACAGCTTCCAGCATCACCTGTATACTGATGACATGCAACTCTATCTCTCCACTCCCAGTCTCCCACTCCATCCAGACTCATATGGCTGACTGTCTTGCTGACATCTCAGCCTGGATGTCTCATCACCAACTCAAGCTTAACATAGCCAAGACTGAGCTCCTCATCTTTCCCCTGAAATGCTCCCCTCCTACTTCCCTTTCAATTTCTATTGAGGAAGTCACCATCCAGCGGTCCCCTCAGGCCCGTAGCCTGGGATTCATTTTCGACTCCTCCCTCTCCTTTAAGTCTTAGATCTAGGCCGTTGCTAAATCCTGTCGCTTTGCTCTGTATAATATTGCTAAAATCTGCCCTTGCCTGACTGTTACCGCTGCAAAAACACTAGCCGATGCTCTAGTAATCTCTCACATTGACTACTGCAGCTTCCTCCTTACTGGCTTCCCTTGCTCTGATCTGGCCCCCCTCATCTCCATTCAACGCTCTGAAGCAATAATCACCCACCTTGCCCATTGTTTTGACCATATACAGCCCCTCCTCTCTGCCCTGCACTGGCTCCCTCTATGGAAACACATTCAGCACAAGCTCCTGGTCTTCATCTTCAAGGCTCTTCATGGCCTTGCTCCCCCATATCTCTCTGCTCTTGTATCCTGCCACGTTCCTGCCTGGGAGCTTCACTCCTCCTCTGCCCTCACCCTTGCCTGCTCACAAACCCCTTGCTCCTCAAAACATCTTCGCCCCTTCTCCCTTGCTGCCCCTCATACCTGGAACTCCCTCCTCGGATACATTCGCTCCACTCCCTCCCTCCCAACTTTCAAATCCCTCCTGAAAACCCACTTCTTCCATCAGGCCTTCCCTAGTTTGTCATGAGTGACACTGCATCCTTTCTCCCTCACGCAGAACCTAATTCCCTGTAACTAAGTGAAGCACATGAGTCTGCAACTTTTCAACCTCATGAATGCACTCTTGTCTTTCCTGATGTTTACCTCTCCCTTGTATCCCCCTGCCTTGTCTCTCAGATTGTAAACCCTTTAGGGGTAGGGACCGGTCTCTGACTGTGGATTGTACAGTGCCAGGTACATTACTGCTGCTATATAAATAATAATAATTAATAATCCAAACGCCTGTCTGAAGGTGGTGTGGGGGATGCACGCTCCCATGAGCCATGCAGCACCCACTCATGGCCATTCACGGCACACTGTCAAAAAAATCCAGAGTGCCCTGTGTGGGACAAGCCAAAAAAGTGCCTGGCAATGGGTGCCCATGCATCCCCTGCCTGTATGAACTGGGGTGGCCAGTCACACCAGCAGACAGGGCCCCTGCTCAGAAGCACTGTGGGTGGGGAACACAGCCTTTGCAGGTCACAGGAACTGGCCACAAGTGCTGGGGAGTCGGTTCTCCATCACTCATGGTTGGAACATGTCAATTTCAAAGGCCATCCTGGCATACTTTGCCCTCCCCCATGGTCCATGGCAGAGGAAGTGTGAGGCAGCTGCCGAGGTAACTATGCTGGGAGCTGCCCATTGGAATCCCTCCCCAATCACTCCACCGTAGTGGCCAATGGCCACAGACACCCCTCCCCCCACACCTTGCTCATTTAAAAACACCCAAAGCAGCACGCACATCAACACTCTACTCTCTCTGCTTCAGTGCCTAGTCCCCTTACAAACACACACACACCCCAAACCCATTGATTCACCTCTGAAGCTGTGCCATATCTCCTCGGGGGAGCTTCCCCATTGGAAAGCAAGCCATCCTGCATGAAACATGGTGACTCTGGTCTCCCCTCTGCTAATGGTCACCTGGAGCAAGCTCAGGCAGGCGCAAAGCATGGCTGACCCCTGGTAGCCCTATTCTCTGCTGCCATAGGCTAGGGGTGATATGAATTTTGCCCCAAGATTACTCTCACTGGGTGGATTCCTCCACGGGAACCCACTATGAGAGACTCCAGCCCCTCCTGTAACCCCACCCCTAAACTGAACAGAGCATGTGCAATTTAACCAACTAGTGTTTTGCCCAGACATGCTCAGTGAAGCTCAAGGCTAAGGTAGGGTAGCTACTGCTAGACTGCTCCCAGCCCACCCTCTCCCTTACAACTTCCTGTGATGGACTGAAGAAGACTGGTGAATCTGCTCATGTGAATCTGTAGACTAACTCCTTAGGCAGTTGCCTAATTTGAATCTGCTGTTATGGGTTGATTACTATGCCCTTCCTGGAATGCTGATGTAATACAGATTACACTTGTAAAGGAGTCTAGTGTGTGGGCCCCCATCTCTAAACTGGAGTCACCTTAACCAGCAATACATTACACTTCCCTGCAGCAGCCACAGCTTTAGTGGGGCAGAACCCATTTAGCTGTACGGAGGAGCCTTCCCTGCTTTGGCATTCAAAAAGGGTGGTTGTACTTAAAGTTAGAAACAGAATGGTGTACATCCCGGGGCTGACAACTGTGATCTTGCCAGACATCTTTGTAAGATGAGAGCAGCCTCTCATCTTACACCATAAACTCCACGCCATTATTGGGCATCAATGGACTTCCAAAAACCATTACAACCAGGTTTGTAAATCATGAACATTAATACATTTAATGGAACTCACGTGGATTCACAAAAATGTAGTTTTCATAACTTCTTTGACAACATTGTAGCCCTGCATATATATAAGAGCTGGGGCAATTTCCTCTGAATTAATATTAAGCAATGCCTTAGCTTGGTGCTTGGGAGCGGTATGGAGCAGTGGAGTGTTTGTCTTTCATGAGTCTATCTGTGATAAGTGAAAGTTCTGTGTCCCTTCTTTTTAAGAGGAAGGGGATAACACTGATGTCCTGGCCAAATTCCACCTGAGGAATTCTATCAAAATTCTGGAGTCTCGGTGTGAAAATTTCAAACTACTTTTGGATTCCATCCCAGAGCAGGACGCATTTTTGTGGTAGTTCAAGCGGTATCTTCGTTAACTCGCATCTATTTCGCAGGGATGTTGCAAGAGGGGGCTTTTGAAGCTGTCAACAAAAGGTGCAGCGGATTATGATTTTTACAAACCATTGGGACAAAGACTTCAGTTTTTGTTTAGTATATTTTCCCTGCATCGTTCATCCCTGCTGGGCTATAATAACAATACTGCAGACATCATCTAGCACCCCTGGAGCTGCTGCTAGAGGCCAGCATGAATTCTAATACTCCTCTTTAATTGTTTTGCTAGTAGTTAACACTCTGGAAAGTGGATTCTGATAATTCAGCCCACCCACCTTGACGGTGATGGCAGAAGAGGTGGAGAAGTTGCACTTTGGACTCCTACAATGAGCCAGTCTCCTCCTCTCTCTTTTCCCTATCAAACTCCATTCACGTGAAAGAAAAAAGTTTTTTTAATCAATGGAACCTGGTTTTCATTATCTTCCCAGACAATCCTCTGTTACCATGGGTGTTTTTAAACGAGACGATACCACGCATGGCCACCCAGAAGCCACTCATCTGACTGCCTGTTTGAAGGTGGTGCGGTGGGGAGGTGTGCTCCCGTGAGCCCCTCAGCGCCCACTCATGGACAGTTACGATGCACTGCCAAGAAATCCAGAGTGCGATATGTGGGGCAAGGTGAAAAGGTGTGTGGTAATGGATGCCCACGCATCCCCAGCTCACATGAACTGGGGTGGCCACCCACACCAGCAGACAGGTCCTCTCGCCACCCCACCCCCCACTCAGAAGCATTGTGGGCGAGGGACTCTGCCTTTGCAAGTCACAGGAACTGGCTGCAAGTGCTGAGGAGCCTGGTTCCCCAGTGCTCAGAGCTGGGACATGTCAATTTCAAAGGCCAGTTTGGCATGCTTCCCCTTCTCCCATGGACTATGGCAGGGGAGGTGCGAATGGCTGCCGAGGTAGCCACCAAGCTGGGAGTAGGATTTCCACCTGTGGTGGTTTTTTTGCCTGACACTCCCATAGGGCAAAATGGAAGTGTCAGGTGAAAAATGACTGAAGGTGGCAACCCTAGCCCCACAGCATCTTTTACCCAGAAGGACCCCAGAGTTCTCTTCCAAACACCATTGTATCAGGGTGCAAATTACATTGTGTGATAACTGCATCACTCACCATGGATTGGACATCATGCTGCCAGGGTCATCTACCTCGCCAGTCGCTTCGACCATGTGCAGCCCCATCTCTCTTCACTTCACTGGCTTCCCCTTCCTGAACGAATCCTGCACAAGCTCCTAGTCTTCACCTATAAAGCTCTTCACAACCTTGCTCCCCCCTACCTCTCTGCACTTATCGCCCTCCATACTCCAGCCCGTGCACTTCGCTCCTCCTCTGTCCCTTCTCTCGCCCTTCCACGCCTTCCCTGCTCCCCTAAGCGCCTTCGTCCCTTCTCACTTGCTGCCCCCCATGCCTGGAACTCCCTCCCTGTCCACATCCGCCTTGCCCCCTCCCTTCATACCTTCAAATCTCTCCTTAAAACTCACCTCTTTCGCTCTGCTCTGTCTGACTCTTTATCCTGCTGAGCCACTATTCCTATACCTACGATCGGTTTACCCTTATCCTTGCAACATGGACCTGCCTGCTGTCATTCTCATCGTAACCAAGCCAAGTACGTGCACTTGAGACCTCGCATCTTCATGAATGTTAGACCCCTTGTCTCTCCCTCTGTTCCCCTTCCTAAGTCTCTCCCCCAGCTCCTGTCTCTCAGATTGTAAGCCCTAGGGGCAGGGACTGTGTCTATTTTATTAGTTTGTAAAGTGCCAGGTACACTGCTGGTGCTATATAAATGTTTGTTAATAATAATAATAATAATAATCATCATCATGCAACCTCAGATGGTTATGAATGTCACAGAAGTAAATCTGTGTCTTTCACTGTTCACAAGGGAAGATAGGAATCCTGAAAGAAGCAAGATTCTATTGGAACCACTGATGCTGTCTCTGGAGATGCTAACAGAACTTGGAGATGCTTCAATGGAACCAGCTGTTACTTACTAGTCTGCTCTACTTCTGTTCATAGAGTGCAACACTTGCAAGTGTTCTTGTTATATCATCATCCTCTCTAGTATCACCTAATAATCTAATTGGCACATTGCTAACTCCCCATCTGCAGTGTATTCTTTACCCTGTGGCAGTTTTTAATTTAGCTGTTACTACATTTAGTTATTATGGTGCGAGTGGAAAAAAATGCGAGCCCTGTCTACATCAGTTTCTACCATTGCTAAAGTGGTGAATTACAACTCCCGATGCAGACAAGGCCTCTACACATTAAAAACTGAAATATTCCCTTTCATGGTATGTTGGTTGCCTCTGTCCCCATTAGTTTTCTAAGTAGGTTGCACCTACTTGAACCTGGAAAAAGTCATTAACTGCTGTGGAAGAAAGAGAACTGCAATTTTCCCCCTGTGGCACTAATTGTGGGGGACAGCAGCCCTAAATTCACTGGTGCTTCGGAGCTCAGTTTCCCCACTGTGATGCAGTTTTATCCAAAACCATAGGAAAACTGGGCATTTCAATACCAGTAGGCTGCACAGTCAAAAATAAAGGGTGTGAAAGGCAGATGACTGGTGTCCACACAGCCACAGCAAAAGAAAAGGCTGTAAGCCAGCTTGGCTATAAGAGGCAAGAACAGAAATTGGGAGGGGATGGGGGGGAGAGATAATTTAAAAAGAAGCTGTCCCAATAGGCACCAAATCTGATCAAACCAGGGCAGGCTGAGGCTAGCCTAAGTTGCCACAGACCCTGATAAAACGTGAAGAGGCAAGGATGAGAAGGAAGGATTGAATGGAAAGAGTGTATTGTCAATCTGTGTTTAGTCTGAATAAACAGACAGGGATGGAGGGGGTGTCTGTGGTTGCTGAGTGGCACGGCTACAGAGCAGCCACACACGTGGAGTGAGTGAGGAGGGATCTTAATGGGCGGTTCCCAAGCTGCCCACCATTGACACGCAGGCAGCCTCCACGCACTCCTGCTACCAGAGACCGGCCCTGCAAACAGCATGTATGGGCAGCTGTTTCCCCCTCCACCCCACATAGCTGTGGACACCATGAAAACAGGAAGCTGCAGCAGCCAACAGTAACCACTTCCTGCCCAGGAGCTGGTGTAGCCACTGCAGCTGCTAACAGTCCTGGGCAACAATGGAGGTATACTGTATGGTGGGGGGGACATACAGGAAGCTGCTGTCCGAGCTGCTGTCTGCTAGAGTGTTGGATCTTTTCTCATGCATTGCGAGGGGGATAGTTGTACTTTGAGCCAAAATGGTGGTGTATTTCACACGCGGGTCCTTTAAGAGCCCCCTCAGAGAGCTCCTAGCAGGGCTGTGGGTGGGATCAGGGAGGCGCTGGCTGCAGACCTGTCTGCTGGTATGGGTGGGTGTTCCAGTTCATATGGGCAGGGGATGTGTGGGCACTGGGCACCTGTCCCCATGTACTTTTTGGGCTTGCCCCACATGGCACACCAGATTTTTCGGCAGTGCCCCGTGAGTGGCCATCAGTGGGTGCTGCATGGCTCATGGGAGCCTTTTTGGACCAAGAAGAACAGGGACTTGACTAACTCCTTCCTAGGAAGTTAAGGATCCAACAGCTTATAGTGAGAAGCCCCTGTGGACTCTCTGGTTCCAGGGATTAAATAGCCTGTGGAACATGGGGCCCTGTGTTTAGAGCAATATGTAGTAGGAAATAAACTTAAAGACAGTATCGTCTCTCCCATCCTGTCTGTACCTGCCCAAGTCAGCAAAAAAATAATTTTATTATGATGTTATCTGTACTAGGAGCTGGAATTCAAACCTTCTGTTCCCCAAGATATCTGGGGGAGTGAGGGGGTGTAAAGGGATTTTTAAACTCTGGTTGTTGGGCAACCAGCGAGAGCTGGAACTTTGCATTCCCCTTGTATTGTTACCTGCTCTCCCGACTAGATTGAATACTAGAGCACTCTCTCCATCCAAATAAACCTCACTAGTTCTTCTGCAGAAGACTTGCTCTGTGTGTGTGTAGTGTGTAAGTGGGTTCCTGCCAGCTTCCACGCCTATGGTCTGGTGTCCAGCACCAGCCTGTGGGCTGTGTGGCAACACCCCCCTTCTGCTTGTCTGTGGTCACTGAGGCCATACACACACACACACACACACACCTCAGGCCATTTTTAGACCATAAAAAAATCCGCTTTTAGAAAAGTCGTGCCGGGGGGTGGGGTAGGGGGAGGGCAGCGTTTAGACGTACCGGAAGCCACTCGGCCACCACTGGAACAGTGGCTGACACATTATTTTATAAAACCAGATTTGTCAAACCCCGATATCAAGGTTTGGCAAATCTAGTTTTAAAACTAATGTGCGAGCCGCTGTTCCAATGGCACCCGGGTAACTTCCACTGCATCTAAACACCCTCCGTGCGACTTTTCTAAAAGCGGGACACAAGTATTTATCTCTGTCATATCTTCAAACCTCAGCTTCCTATTACAGCCCAGTGTTTAGAACATCCTGACCCAGGCTGTCAGCTAGGCTTGCAACCATTTTCTGTCCAATAGAGCTGTAATCAAGTCAGCTCTTAACCTTCTTTTTGATGAAGTCAATTAATTGTGTTCCACAAGATCCTCACTTTAAGACATGATTACTGTTGGAGGTACCCTCAGTCAAGAGCTGGTGCCCACCCCATGGGAAATAGACACGGAGCTGAAACCAAGGCCATTTTTAGATGGACGCTGGGGTGGGTGGGTATCCATGTGTGCTCGGTGGAGTGCACACACACTTCTAGTGGGAGGGGGATAGTTTATATGATGGCAGATAGGTGTGCACTTGGTGTGCACCCCCAACCACCTTCTGGCCACCCATGCTGCCACATGGAGCAGTCTGGCTTTTTCGCCGGTACTCCATGCAGAGAGATGGGTGGGGGTGAATGGGTTTCGGGAGCACGTGCCCACCCACTGCCACTTTTAAACAGG
Organism: Sphenodon punctatus; assembly: GCA_003113815.1. Lineage (NCBI taxonomy): Eukaryota > Metazoa > Chordata > Lepidosauria > Sphenodontia > Sphenodontidae > Sphenodon > Sphenodon punctatus. Next base: position 1,687,268 of record QEPC01004800.1, on the reverse strand, counting down.
TGGTAGCACACGTGTCCACTGGATGGACCTGTGCGGTACTGTCTCATCTAAAAATGGCCCAAGAGACAGTGCCAAAAATAAAGTTTATTTAAGGAGGTAGGGGACCTAATCATGAGCTAGGATGTTATCCTCAGAGACCAGAACCCACAGAATGAGGTCTGAGGAGGGGTCTCGGGCTATTTTTAAATGGACATGGCTGGGGAGTGGGTTCGTGTGGGCCGGGAAGAATGCATGAGTGGGTGGTGTGTGGGTCATGGGAGCGCACGCCCACCCATGCTGCCTTCAGACGGGTGCTTGGGGGAGGGGATGGGTGGACATGGGGGGGTGCATCCTGTTTAAAAATGGCCTCAGACCTAAGGCCTAATGAAACAGATTACTTCATCATCATTGCTATATACAGTCCAGTTCTAATCAGTCTGATTACAAAAGTGAAAGGAGGCAACATTTCTCCACCCGAGTACTAAACTCATTACACGGTTGAGGAAGTTACATTATTTTATTTTTTTCAATAATAAACTCTTTTATTGATATTCAATGGCATTGTACATAGTATTTTCGTCAACTTTACAATATCAGTTTGTTCTATTAGCCATACAAGGTGGTACCCGAGCTCGCCAGTTCAAATGTCAAACAACAGTGTCCAGTCACTCTTTGGTAGTTCATTTCCTTCAATGGCTCTTAATATATTAAGCCACTTTGCCTCATAGTTATTTTTTTTCTTTTCCCTTGCTTTTTCATTTTTCTCCTCTTTTTCTAGCTTCTTGTCCTGCAGGTTTACCATCATCTTGTCCATTGTAAATAAGTACCATATTTGACAGATCCATTCTTGAAAAG
>QEPC01004800.1:1670418-1682301 GCA_003113815.1 Sphenodon punctatus | reverse complement strand
CTATTCTCTAGGTCCTCAGTTTTTAGCATCAAGATCTGCACCTTCTCCTGGAGGTTTGTGGCCTGCTCCACAGTATTCACTGCCTGGTCTTCCAAGGAGGAGACTCTCTCCTCTACTGTGTCAATTCTATGCCCCAGCCTTTCCAGCTTTTTATTTCCAGCTTCCACTGAGTCTCTCAATTTGTTCATATCCCTTTTGAAATCCCTTTTCATTTCAAGGAGGAGCGCCTTTATTGTTTTCCCCTCTGCTTCCTCCTCAGGCTCAGTCTCATCTGGGGTTTCCTCCCCCTCTGTTACAGCACCCGCCGCCATCTTTTCCCTCTCTTTTGATGAGGCCTCCCCTCTAGCCCTTTCACCAGGCCTCTGTCTGCAGTATTGCTCCAGCGGGGTTTCTTTTACTGTCTTTTTTTTCTCCCCCTTGCTTCCCCCTGCCATTTCTCTTACTTTTCTGGAGGTTTGTTTTCTTTAACAGTTCTTTTGAGGCCTCTTTCAGTCACAGTTTGGAGAAGCACTTGCTTTGCCCTGCTGCTCTCACTCGCACATGCTCAGTCCCCCCGGAAGTTACATTCTTGATCCAAACCCATCACACTGTTGATTATAAACATCCAGTTATATTCAAGCATCCCATGAATGTACCTTCCAAGGCTACCCAGATAGAGTGCATTTATTTATTTATTTATTTATTTATTTATTTTATTGTATTTATATGCCACGCCCCCATGCCTACAGCATCTCGGGGCGGCTTCCAACACAATATAAAACAATACATTAACACATTAAAATCTACAATATCATCATTAAAATCCATTTAAACACACACACACACACACACAAATTTAGCCCACCCTCCCCTCTGAGGATAAGGTCCCCTTGTAATCATATAGGATGGAGTCAGTTTGCTTCCTCTTCAAGGTTATGCACAGGCATCTGTTCCATATTCAGCTGCCTACATGTTCCTGGACCCATGACAATTAGTTTATCTCAACCAGCATATTGCCATTGGCTCAGAGCTGTGCTAACTTGTAACTTTTCAGCTCTCTCAGTCTTAGCCTGGCATTCATGAGTTCCTTGTTGATATATGCAACATCCATAAATTAATGCCTGCTGTATTAAGAACAGTAATTGACTATACAGCCACCAGATGGCGCTGCTAAGTTTATGTGTACATGGAAGGGAGATGGGGTTTTTCAGTTGAATTCTTTTGTGTAACCACTCCTTCTTCCCTTCTCTCTCATTGTCTCAGTCTTCATTTTGTCTTACTACTAGTTAGATGCAACTAAGGATCTGTGCCTGAGAAAGCTTAAGCAAAGTTCTGTTTTTAAACCTTCACCTGCATTTGTCCTTACTGATTGTGAATCAGTTATTGCTCTGCAACATTCCTAAGGTCTCAGCCTGATCTCTATCACTACAATTATCCACTATAAATTCTTGCTTCAGTTTCCCCCAAAAGAGTATTATGTTAAGTAGATTTCATAGGTGGAAGCTTCATGAGTAGAGCTAACTAGCGAATAGGTCAGTTGAAGCTGCCGATAAGTTAGAGGAAATTGTTGATGTTAAAGAGAGCTGATAAGAAGGCTTGGTCAAAATGTCTATGAATACTCAAAACATCTCTCTCTTTTTGGATTAAATGAAAAGCAAGCAGGTTGTTTTGACCTAGTTGAGTTTAGCCAATCAAAAATGTATCTTGTAATGTATCAGAGATGAGATACCAAACAGGCGCTGATCCTGATGGATCAATGTGGGTCTTAGTGTATTATAAACCATGTTTTGTGGAGCAATCAGGGCTCATCTGAATGCTGGTGTTCAGAGACATTCTTTGCAAAGAGTTCTATATAATTAGTTTTATTACTATGGTACTTTGTTTCGTTATAACTCTTTCTTATTTTCTCTTCTTTCTCTTTGTGAGGAAAGGATTCTGTATTATCTTAGTATTTCAACTTTAATTGAAGAAAGTTATATAATTTCACACTCTAAGTAAAGGTTTAAGATAAACTGTACGCTTTTGGAGTGTTTTCTTTTTAAGGAATGGAACTACACTTTGGCCACTTTTACACGGACACCACCCACCCACGAACACCCGGAAACACCCATCAGATGGGTGGGAGAGCGTCTGTGTAAAAGTCCACAAGTGGGTGGGGGTGCATGCCCAACCCACCCGCCAACACCCACGGAGCAGCCGCGAGGGAGCTGGCACCCTCTGTGGGTGGAGATGGGTATCCAACACCCGAGCGTCTGTGTAAAAGCGAAAACACCCACACCCACGCGGACCAGACCGGTGGAGCCCCACAGCACCAGCTCCACAGGTCACGCATGTGCCCCTACGCAGACACGCCCACAGGGGGGATGCCAGATATCCAGGCGAGAGTCCGTAAAGGAGGGCAGAACCATGGCATGCATGCACAGGCTCCCACTATGGCGACCAGGAAGGCCAATGAGAAGGCAAAGGGAGTCGATGCCACCCCATGCGAGGGAAGGGGCCGGGTGAGCATGGGGACCCAGGAGCGCCCGGGGGGGAAGCCCCGGCAAGGCGGTGCAGGGGGGGTGCCCAGGCAAGGGGGTTCCACGGCCACCGGTACGGGGGGGCCCTGGACAGGAGGTACAAGGGGAGCTGGGTCACCCCGGCGGGTGGGGTGGCAGGACAGGAGGTACGGGGTGTGTGTGCCCTGCTGGGGAGGAAAGATGGGGGAACGTGCAAAGCCATAACACAGCACACGTCTCCGGGCAGAGGGCCCGCACCGACCCCCCCCCAGACCGAGGACCCCCAGCCCAGCACATCCCAGGGGCACGGCCCGAGGAGCAGCAGCAATAGCGAGGTGAGCGCGAGGGAACACCCACCCCCCCAACTGGGATGGGAGGGCCACGCCTCAGGCACGGCACCATGGGCCAGGGAACACAGGGCAGGCAGCAGCCGCATAACCTGGTCCCCCGTCCCCGCAGGACAGCTCCCAGACAATGGAGCACCACAGCACCGGGACAATGGCTGAGGAGGGCCCCACAGACAGCCAGGTGAGCTGAAGGGCACCCCAGGGGGGAGAGGGGAGGGCAGGCCCCTTGGGGGCATGGAGGGGGCTGGTAGGACCCAGAGTAACTGCTAATGCATTACCCCCAACAGAACACGACCTTCACCACGGCTACCACAGCCACAAGGCGGGCCCCATGCCACCAAGACAGTCGCCCCCCCACACACACGGGCCCCAAAATGGGGAGCCCTGGTCAAGGCAGGAGAACAGGGACTTAATACGCATGTGGTCTATGAAGCCATCGCCTAGGAGATGCAGCGGCAGGGGTACAATAGGGATTTCACCCAGTGCATGCAGCAGGCAAAGGACTTGAGGTCCGGATATAAACATATCAAGAACAACAATCTCAAGTCTGGCCAGGCCATGCACACAGCCGAGTTCCAGGAGGAGCTGGACAAGTTCCTCTGCATGGACGGGGACATCATGGCCTCCCGCACACACAGCAGCACCTTCATCAGGGGCAGACGCAGGGCCAACACGCAACACCCCCCGATTGACCCCACGGAGCGGGGGGGGAGGTGCCCCTGGCGAGGCCAGCCAGGAAGCAGGAGGGGACAACCCCGTTCCACAGGGGGAGGTGGCATCCCGGGGATCCAAGTACCGAACCACCACACTCCGCACGCGCCCCCAACACCCACAGGCCTACCGGTCACAGGGACAGGGGGTGCACGCGGAGCAAGCAGAGACCCAGGACGGCCCCCAGGAAGTGGAGGAACAGGATCCAGGTATGCTCGGCCCAGTGGTCCTGTTGGGGGGGGAGGGTGGCCTGGACAGAGGCACAGTGGCCGGGCCCCAGGTGCCGGTAAACACTAATAGTCCCCCATCCCATTGCAGCACAAGGCAGCCTGGAGGTGCACGAGGTGGAGGTCGCAGAGGAGGAAGTGGACGAGGTGGGCCCAGCAGCACCCCCACCACCAGGTGAACGCACCTCCACGGCAGGGCACACCGGCCAAGGGGCTACAGGGGGGCAGGGGGCGGAGGTACAGGGTGGGGAGGGGGGCACTTAATACCATGGGAGGGTCAGTACAAGGGCCCCCTTCATAGGGGGTTGCTCCACGTCACGTGTTATCATCGTGTGGGGCGTAGGAGGCTCCCTGGGTGACCATGGGGCCCCCAGTGGCCTGGGCCCCGACATGGGAAAGAGATAGGTGTACAAGAGGATCACTTACCCCATTGTTGTTCTCCTTGCAGGGACCGTCAGCGGAGGCCAGGATGGAGCAGCCAGCGGATGACGGGGGCTGGACCGTCCAGTCGGCGATCGCTGTGGTCAGCTGCAGCTAGGGCTCGTCGACCTGTGAGCCCTGGTGGTGCAGCCAAGAGGGGACATGGGCGCCCCCAACGTTAACCACCCCCACCCATTGTACACATCCCCCACCAATAAAACGATGTTGAACCTACACCTCGCTGTCGCTTCCTCTGTCCCGGGACAGGTGGTGGGGGGATTGCGGGGGTAGCCTGGTGAGGCCGCTGGCAGTTGTGGTGGCTGAAACAGGTGTACACAGACCCGTCACTGGTGAGCCTGCAAGTGGCGGCAGGCAGGGCACTGCGGGGTCCGAGCACCCCACGGCAGACAGCGAGGAGAGTGTGCACGCAACCTGGCAGTCCATGGTACCCATTCCCAGGACCCCCATTGCCCACATACGGCACAGAGGCAGGGTTGCGGTTCACGGGTCCTACCCAGCTTTATTGAAGGGGTACACAGGATTATGGACGTGTGTGGGTTGGGCGCTGCCCAGTTTTCTGCTGCCTGGGCAATGATGTGGCGGCAGATGACATCCCTGTTCTCTGAGATGCGCTGGAACACCCCGCCCTGGACATGTTGGTACAGGCTCACAGGGCCGGCCCTGTGCACAGGTGGTGGGTTGTCCAGGGCAGCGCCTCCTGTCTCGTATACATTGTGCAGGATGCACGCTGCCAGGACAAGGATGGGTGTGTGGTCCAGGCTCCTGTTCATCAGGAGGCACCAGCGCATCTTCAGGAACCTGAAGGCCTGCTCCACCACGCTGCGTGCGGATGACAAGCGCTCATTGAACAGGCGGTGGTATGGGTTGTGCGCCACTGGATAGGCTCGCATAAGTCACGGGCTGAGCGGGTAGGCGGGGTCCCTTATCACAACAGGGCTCATGGGAACCCCCGCTATCATGCTGTACAGGTTGGGGGTGATCTCCCCGTCAAACATGCATGCATAGAAGGGAGGCACGCAGGATACACGTGTCGTGGCTCAGCCCTTACTGGCTTGTGTACACATCTAAAACAGGCCCCTATGATCCACTACAGCCTGCAGATTGATGGAGAAGGCCTGTTTCCTATTCATGTAGTCGATCTTTGCATGAGGGGGTTGTATGATTGGGATGTAGGTGCTGTCAATGGCCCCCATGCAATGCGGGAACCCCAGTTCCTCGAACCCATGCATCACTTCCTCGGGGTCACGGAGCTGGATGACCCACTCCAAGAGAAGCTCCACAAGTAGCTCCACGAGCAGGTCACACACATCATGGAGGGCCCTGTTCACAGTGGTGGTGCCCACCCCGAACTGCTCCCCCACACACCTACAGGAATCAAGGGTGGCCAACCGCCACACCACCATGGCCACGCAAACCCCTGGCGGCAGCGGGAAGTGCATGTTCATCTCCTGCCACCAGAGGTGGAGGTTGAGGAGCTCCCCCAAGTGGGTCAGGAGGGAGCGGGGCATCCGGAAGTTGTCTGACCATTCCTCGTCCGTCCAGATGGTGAACATGTTCTCCCACCAGTCGTTGGTGCAGGAGTGCAACCAGTGCCGTCACAGGGTCGGCAGGGTCACGCGGTGGGCATACACGTTGAGGGTCCATTGGGTTAGGACGAGCTGGCCTTGCTGGGACACTGCAGAGCCCAACAGGACATGGTGTCGGACGGCTGCCCACCTTGCCCATCGCACAGTCGCCGCCCTCCTGAGGTTTGTTGCCCTCCGCTGCCGTCCCCCAGGAGGATGAAGCTGCAACCTGGCAGGCGGAGCAGGGCCATCTGCTGTAGCAGCATGCGCAGCAGCAGGTGGGCTGTGCCCAGGAGTCGCAGCAGCACTTCCCTGGGCTGTGGGTACTCGTCCCACAGCAGCATGGTTCTGCAGCTCCCCACTCCCAACCACCCCCCACTGGCATGTGCCCTGGCCGCAGCACACTCCGTGGTGAGGCCTGTGCCCCCGGCCCACTCTCCCCTGGTATCACAGGTGCTCCTCTGTGTCCACCCAGCTTGGTGTTGCTGTTCTCTGTTTGCTGCTCAACCTCGTGCTACAGCCTCTATGCCCCACACCGACCGCCTGCATCGGGTCGCTTATGTACTGTGTAACCCGGTGGGGGCAGGGCACCAATTGGTGCTGCACTGGGGGGGTGCTGGAGCTGCCACCAGTTGCCGGGCCCAGCTGATCATCCCTGCAATTGCGCCGGCCGCATGCCCACCGGGGGGGATGGAACAGCATGCACTCCAGGGTACCGCTCCCTCCACACCTGCACTACATTCCCCTCTTCCATGGTCCAACTTTGCATGCTGAAGCTGTGCGCAGTGTGGATACAATGCCTGGCTTGGCTCCTTGGCCTGGCGTAGTGCCCGGCCGTGGCCTCGCTCATCTCTCGTCACCTGTGCTGGATCCCTTTTGTCCTGTGTGTGGGTTGCGGAGCCCCGTCCCCAGCGGACCAGCATATCTCTGGCATGCAAGGCCACCTGTGGGCGAGGGTAGCCACTTGTTACGTGCTCGTCCCAGTCACTGCAGCCCTCCATCTCCCATCTGTTGCTTCACCAGAGCGGGCCCCACTCCTGCCATGGCTGGTCATTGTGCAGGGCCCTCAGCTGGGGATGTATGGGAGGGGTGGTCACCCTGTGCGGAAATGCTGTTGGCGGCCCTGTGGCTGAGCCCCAACGTTCATCTGTTGGTGGGCAACCCCCTGTCGGTGGAGGATGACTTTTGGCTCCTGTCGCAGTACATGTGGATGATCGGACACCAAGTCAGTGCCCCAGCATGCCGGGGGCATTCCCTCGAGCTCGGCTTCACCCCACTGTGCCAACGTCCTTGGGGGCACCCGGCCACTGTTGTTGTGCCGTGGACTGCTGCAGAGTTAACGGCCACTCGCCTGCTGACGGAGCGACCCGGATTCAGCCTCGCCTTGCTGTCTGGGGGTCCCCCTGTTGCTGCCCTGTACACTGGCACCCTCCTGCATACCCGCGGCATCCCACATGCACCCTCGGATGTGGGGGTCCTCCTATGGGACCTGGGCTTGCTATACCCTGAGGTTGCTGGCCCACTCCGGACCGAGGACCCCTCCGCTGTGGAGCTTGCCGCCCTTCAATCAGTGAGGGACCTTCCAGCTGTGTGAGCTGCGGCCGCTGGTGTGGATCTGCTCCTTCCCCGCTTCCTGGTGGATGTTCATATGCACTCCCGAGGCTTCCGAAGGGGCCTGTTCATCTGGGAGGGCCTAGCGCAGGGTTCACCGCCCCAGGAGCGCTCACCGGACTGTCCATGAACAGCCCCTTGCTGCCACCCAATCTCAGCCACCCTGCTGCCCTGGATGGTGCATTGCCTGCCCCCCCCCGTGCCACCGATTGGGCTGTGCACTGCCGTATGCTTTGATGCTGGCTGCTGCGTGGTTCACTGGACCCCATCGCCAGGGCCCCGATTCTTCCGCGGAATTTTTTTAAAAATTCCGCGGGAGTCAGGGGCCAATTCTGCGCCTCGGCGCGATTTACCATGCGGGGGGGGGGGCTTGGTTTGCCTCCTCCTCCCCCCGCACTGGTAAACCCTCAGGGCCTCCCCTCCCCAGCTGCTGGGGCTTGCCCTCCCCAGCTTCTGGGGCGTGCTTGAATCCCACCCCCCCACCCCCCAAAAAAAACCCAAAAGGATTTTCTTACCAGGGATGGCAGCAGCAGCTGCTCCGTCCAGCGTGCTCTTTTCCTGCTCGCACTTCCTGGCCCCTCCCGACGGGGCCTCTCAGGGCGACGCAGCCGGATGACGTCATCTGGCTGCGTCGCCCTGAGAGCCCCGTCGGGAGGGGCCAGGAAGTGCGAGCAGGAAAAGAGCGTGCTGGACGGAGCAGCTGCTGCTGCCATCCCTGGTAAGAAAATTAAAGGGCCCTGGCTGCTGGGGAGGCTGGGGAGGGGAAGCCCCGAGGGTTTGTTCATTCCCCTTCCCCCGTAGAATCTCCTGCCCCGCGTCCCCGCAGCGCAGGCTGGAAATTCTGCGCTGGGGTAAGCGGGGCAGGAGATTCTGCGGGGGGAGGGGAATTCCGCGGGAAATCTGCGATTCGCAGACCCGCGGATCCCTCGGGGCCCTGCCCATCGCCCCCTCTGGGTGACCATGGCTCCTTCCTGCTGGGGCTTTCCTGGTGTCCTCACCCACTAGCCGTGGGTGCACCTGTGCCCTCCTGTTGTGCTCCTCTTGGCCAGCCGTGGGTCCACCTGCACCCCCCTGCTCTGCCTCTCTTTGCTTGGGGGACCCCGTTCCCCAGGTGCCAATAAAATGCTGTTCTGTGATGGTCTGTCCTGCCTTGCTGCTCTTGCTGCTGTGGCAGCTGGGTGCCCCCTCCCTTTGGTGGCCCTCCTGCCCCCATCTGTGTGGTTGTATGCAGGGGGTGTGCTTGGTGTGTACTGGTGGGCTCTGGGCCTGTTGGGTGTGCGCCGGTTGTGTGGTGTGTGTTCCCCTGGCGGCTTCCCTGCTGGGCGCTGCTGCCTGGGCTTGCTCAAGGGGTGGTATTGGCGGTGGGCAGTCCGCCGGGCACCCCCTGGAGTCGCCTCTCCGTTGGTGTGGCCCTGCACCCCCCCTTTGCTCCCCTCTGCTGTCGCCCCCTGTTGGTACGGGCCGTCTGTGCTGGTGGCAATGGATGGGCGGCGACAACATGGGCTCTGGGTGGCTGAGCGTGTGTAGGGGTTGTGCTGGCCCTGGCGTTTGGCCCCTCCGATCCCTTCGTGCAGGCATCTGGGTGCTCTTCCGGGTGGTGGCTGTCAGCATGTGGGGTGTGCCCCTGGTGCTGTTGCTGCCCCCGGCCCTCCCAGGGCCCATTGGTGCGAGTATTCCCCAGTGCCCTGTCCCTTCTCTCCTGCAGCTACTGTTGTCATGCTGCTGGCGCTCTTACGCCTGGATGCAATGGTGCAGCAGCTGGAGCGGGTGGCGTGGGACATGCGGGCGGCGGGGCGGATGTTCGATGGCATCCGTGAGTGTGCTGCCTGTTTGCTGGGCCCTATGCCTATGTCCCTCTGTGGGGGGTTCTGTTCCTTGGTGCCCGGGGCCAACTCTGACAGCTGTCTCCTCTCCCTCTGTCCCATTCAGTGCAAGCAATGATCACGGAGTGGACCTGGGAGCAGGGGGCGTTGTTGGGACTCTTCCTGCATGTCCTGGAGTGGCTGCACTGCCTGGACCGCGCGGAGGCCATGCACTGGCACTGAGCGCGGGCCCTATTGACCAGGTGTTGTCCCAGGCCTGCTGCTGCTGCTGGCGCTGGCGCTGGCCCCCCCTTCTGGTGCTTTGTCCCCCTGCTCTGCCCTGCCCTGCCCTGTTGTTGTTGCCCCCTGTTGCTGGTTCCCTGGTTCCTTAAAGGCTTTTGTGTTCCTTCCCAGTGTGTCCATGTTGTGCTTTGCTTTGACCTCTCACCTTGTGCGGGTGCCTCTGGGGGGGTGTTGCAGGGTTGCCTGTGTTGCATGGGTGCTTTCCCCCCCTTGGGCCGTGTGCCTGTCCCTGTGTGCTTCTGTTGCCTGCTCTGTGTGTGCCACTCTGCTGCGGGGGAGGGGCTGGCGCCGGGCTGTCCAGGCTCTGCCGGGGCTGTGCGGAGCTGACTTCTTTGTAGCAGCTGTCATCCCATCTCCCTCCTGCCCTGCCCGCGTGGGTCCTGGTGGCTCAGGAGCAGGGCCGCGTTGCGTGGCTTCGTTTGTCCTCAGTCGGTCATGTTATGCCGTCACTGTGCCGGGCGGGGCTCCCCTGCTGGTCTTGGCTGTCCATGTACTTGCATGGGTGTTTGCTGGGTGCTTCCCGGAATGGGTGCTTGGTCGCTGAGTGTTTGCCGGCCCCTCCCCTTTCCATCCCACACGCCCCCGCAGCGCTATCCGTGTATCTGTGTCCCTGCTCGGCGCTGCCGGATATTCACTGGGTGTGCTCACCCACCCATCCACACCCATCTCCACCCATCGGCGCTGCTGCGCCATCCGTGTAAAAATGGCCTTTCTTAGACTCATCAAGCAGAACTTCAAAGTTAATAGTTTCGCTCTCTTAGGCCTTTATTCCCCAGCCTAGGTTTACACAACCCGTGGATCATCCTTGTAGCTCTTTTCAGCATCATCCCCAGTTATAAATATGTAAATACTAGAACCCTGAGATCAGGAAGCTCTTTTAGCTGATCCCGAACTCCACAGCGTTTTGAGCCTTGGAGCATTGGTGCTTTCCCATCCCACAGAAAGGAGAAATGCTCTACATCTTGTGAAAGGAGAAATGCTCTACATCTGTAGATTCGAAATTCCACACCAGTCTTATTTGGCAATCCAAGAGAATACACTTTAAAACCCCACTCTTCACGGTGAGAGGAAGCCCGTGAGTGAGTGAGTGAGTGAGTGAGTGTCAGAGCTCATCTGGATCTATAATTTTTAAATTAAATATTAGTTATTTTTAAAAGATAGTTTATTATGCCATATAAAAATGGGGGAGGGGGGGAGGAGAAAGATGAGTGGGGTTGCATACCGGTGTAGTACGTATGAGGGGTGATCTAGATCACCAAAGAATGGCTTAGTGTGGGCCTCTATGCCCTTTAATTTGGGAGTCTGATTGTGCTGCCAGCCATCCAGTCAATCTTGATTAGTATCTGACCTTTTAAAGAGCTTTCTACTTCTCTTAATCGTGCCAAGTAAACATTAACGCAACTCTTTTTAGTTGCTATACTAACAAGGTATATTTAAATAGGCTCTCAAATTTCACAGATGGAGAAATCACACATCTGGACATGACATTGGCTCCTTCTTGGTGGCAGGGAACATAGGTAATGAAAAAATAATGAAGTGTGTCGCCACAGATCCCTTCCACTTTCCCAGGAGAGAATAATTATTCTGCCTTAGTAGCACTACGCTGCATTCACAGAGCGCTCCAACTCGCATTTCTCGGTGGCTATAATTACTTGTCAGACTAATAAGATTTTAATGAAGCTGTATATTTGCAGTGACTTGATACATATTGTTTGACTATTTCATTAATTAATTTATTTTTATTTATTTAAATGTGTACCCTGTCCTTTCCCTAAGGATCAGGGTGGCTTATATAATAAAAACACACATCATTAAAAAACAATTCCATTTAAAAAACCCACCCTCACTCCTAAACCCCCCCACCTCAACCCCTAGCCCCACCTGCCAAATGCTTTGCTAAACAGAAAGGTTTACACTGCCTCCAGAAAACGCTCAGGCTTGGGCTCAGATGGACCTCCGGGTACGGTGGCCATACCTCCCTTTTAAAAGAGAACGCTTATGAAAAATAAATGGTGCACGGCTGCGCTGGAACCAGTGCAGCCCTGCAACATGTATTTTTCATAAGTGTCCTCTTTAAAGGGGCGGTATGGCCACCCTACCTCTAGGGGAAGGGAGTTCCATAATATAGGGGCAGCAATGGAGAATGCCTCTGCGGGCCCTTGTCATACAAACAAGATTAGCAGGTGGTACCCACAAGAGAGCGCTCCTGGCCAACAGTAGGGGCTGCGATGGAGCATGGAAGGAAAGGCTGTCTCTCAGATATGTGGGGCCCAGGCCATTTAGGGCTTTAAAGGTCGGAACTAGCACTCTCTCTCTCTCTCTCTCTCTCTCTCACACACACACACACACACTCACACACACACTCTCTCTCTCTCTCTGACACACACACACACACACAC
>QEPC01004800.1:1660069-1670281 GCA_003113815.1 Sphenodon punctatus | reverse complement strand
CACACACACACACACACACACACACACACACACATACACTCTCTCTCTCACACACACACACACAACACACCACAACTTTGCTCTGCTGTCTGTTCTGACTCTCTGCTTCTGAGGGGTGGGAAGGGGACTGGAGCTGAAGAAACCTGGTGCTAACTTAATCTGAGCATTAGTTTTTTCTCTATCTCCCAGTCCATTTCCTTAAGATCTGCTTATGTAGAATTTTTCTGATGTCAATTTTTTTTACATGGTCAGAGAAATTCAACTTAAGCTGACACCACTGTACAAGTCCTAGCAGTTATGAGCCTCAGAGCACTGGGTCTGATGAACCATGCCAACCAGTGCTGGATTAAAGGATATGGAATCTTAAGACATACCAAGCATATTATATACCAACTGCCCTGCTGTGCAGCCCTCCCTGCCTCTAAGACACCCTCCGCTTGGGATACAGTCTCCTCCAACACACCATTGACTTTGGTGCAGAATATATTGTAAATGTGGGGTGGTAGTGGAGAGGAGTGATGGACCAAGGATAGACTGCTTCTACACAGTTTACTGCAGAGTAGTTAAAGGAGGTGGTATCTACTCCTCAGCAGAGAATTATTACACAGCGAGTAATAATTAATTTCCCTTGTGTGAATATGGATTGCTCTTTTCTGTCACTAGGGTATCAAATGGGATACGCCTTTCACTGGAGTGAATGAGTGAAATACGTAGTGAATGCTGCAGCCCTTACTCACACAGACAACAACAAGCAGGAAGCCAACCAACCTGCATTTTAAAATGAGAGGGAAGAATTCTTAAAGCTTACATACTTTCTCCAACAAAAAGATGCCCAAAGGACATAATGAAAACTGGTAGCATAACTGGTTTGAAAAACAGACTGGATAAATTCTTAGAGGTTAGGTCTATAAATGGCTTAGTCAAGTTGGCCAGGGAATGCGTTGTCTAACTGTTGGGAGCTGGGACTTAATAGCAGGGAATGGATCACTCCATTATGAGCTGTTGTGCACTTCTCTAAAGCGACCAAAGCTCCTGTTGGGAGATGGATGCTGGTCTGGACCATTGGCCTGATCCTGCGTAAGAACACTTCTTATGTTCTTACAGAAACAGATGCAATAAAAGCTTTCAGTTTGACTGCTTTGTCTTTTGACTCTCTCATACTTGAGACCAACATGGCAGCAACACTACTATCCACAGAACGAGTTCATGATTTTTCAAAATATTTGTAGCTAAGCAAACTAAGATAATGGTAAAGCAAACCAAATACCCCAGAATCCAGTGTTACAAATTTCATGCTGTCCTCACAGTGTCTGAACAGGTGTAGATGTGTAGCTTCATCAGTTAAGTATTTATTTTTTTAATTGTTCATCTGCTGATGAGCAATAACTAGACACTGGCATATTTTTGAGTGTTGACAGACAAGACGTTCCCCCACATCTGCCTCTGTTGGTCCGGAATTCACCTGCCTGTCTGTCAGGTGGCTGCCAAATGTTTGTCCCGGGCCTCTACTCACAGCGTCTTCCCAGAAAATATGGAGCCCACTGTGCAGGCCAATCCAGCAACCCCAGGGTAATGGGAACCAATGGGGCCACTGCTTGCCTGTTGGGGTGAGCCATGGTGCACCCATGTGACCACCTTATGTGTTAGGGTGTGTGCTGCCTCTGCATGCGTTCCACACCATGGAGTTCCAGGTGAAAGCCTAGACTGTTGCTAGAGTGACCGCAACTTGGGGTAATTTCAGACATGACGGGCCCGAAGGCCTGGTCAGGAATCAGGCCGGCCATCCATTAGACGTGCCGGCCTGATTCTGGAGGGGGATCAGGTAGGGGGCAAGGCTGTGCGATGTGCGGCCGCACAGCCCCGCCCCCCTGCGCTCTCCTGGCCGGCCGCCCCCCGGGAGATGGGCGGGCACAGCAGCCAATCTGGCCACTGTGCCTGATCCCGCATCATGGTCTGGGCCACGATCTGGGATAAGCCAATGTAACAGACGTTACTTTTGGTCCATCCCGGATCGTGCTCCAGCTAACCATGATTCTGGACCTCTGGGTGGCCGGATGTCCAGAACCATGCTCATTGTGATTCCCGCCGGAGGTTCACTGGGGTGAACATCTGGCGGAACGCACAACAGACATTACGATGACAAACGGCCACCGTAGGGGATTCTCTGTGGTTGACCGTGGTCTCGTAACATCTGAAATTACCCTTGGTTGTGGAGTGGGGGTGGCACACAGTGGACTATGGCAGGGGACAGAAGGTCAGCTCATCTTTGTGGTCCGTCGCATGGCAACTGCAAGTGGGAGAGCCGTGGGGGCTCCATGGAGCGA
Organism: Sphenodon punctatus; assembly: GCA_003113815.1. Classification (NCBI taxonomy): domain Eukaryota; kingdom Metazoa; phylum Chordata; class Lepidosauria; order Sphenodontia; family Sphenodontidae; genus Sphenodon; species Sphenodon punctatus. Next base: position 1,667,957 of record QEPC01004800.1, on the reverse strand, counting down.
CCCATGCTCCAGCCAACTCCCATCTCATGTGTTAACACCCTTAATTTCTTTCTTTTTCTTTTCATAGAGTAGCTATATTTTACCATGAATGTGTAATAGGCTTCCCTCTGTTAGTATAATTAGGCATTGTGCTCTAATTAGTACCCAAGAATGGAGCTTCTTTTCTAGGGAACATGTGTTAGATAATTATTGCCAGCTGATTGTACTGCTAGCACAGAACCTCTTGGTCTTGCAGGATAATAGACATTTCTTTGTGAATGTACATCACTAACCTTTGGAACTCTCCACAGCAGGAGATTGTGAAGGGCCTATGTTCAGTTTTTGTGTAAAAACATCATATTGTGCCCTTCCCCTCCCCTTCTCTACCTCAACACTCATGCATTTCTCCAGCCTGTTGCATCTTGTCTTCTAGCTTGTAAGCTCTTCTGAGAAGAGTCCATTATTTGCTATATGTCTGTGTGGCACCTAGCACAATGTAGCCCCATCTTGGTTTAGGCCTCTAAATTTTACTGTAATAATAATGTTTTTATTTTTAAAATCAAATTTGTATGCCGTCCCCTCCTACTGTCACAGCTCAGGGTGGATCACAACAATATACAATATAAAACACAACATACTGCAATATAAAATATGAATATAAAATAAAATAAGCATATAAAAAATCATAAAAACATCCCACAGGCATACCAGACAGAGTTAACCCATCCATCCCATCCCATACCCCATCTCCCTCGCCAAACGCCTGGCGGAACAGCCAGGTCTTACATTGTTGACGGAAAGAGGAGAGGTTTGGGGCCAAGCGGACTTCCATCAGGACAGGAAGGAGCTCCACAGCCTCGGCGCGGCCACTGAGAACGCCCTCCTCATTGTCATCACCCGGGAAACCTGGGGGATCCTGAAGAGGGCATCCCCAGCTGACCGCAGGGGCCGATCCAGGACCCTGGGGGTGAGGCGATCCTGCAGGTAGACAGGGCCCAAGCGGTATAGGACTTTATAGGTCAAAACCAACACCTTGAACTGGGCTCAGAAGACTATAGGCAGCCAGTACAGAGATCAGAGCACTGGTGTAATATGCTTGCGGCAGCCTGTCCCTGTAAGGAGGATTCTTATGTAGGGTTCTTAACATGATTAGACAGCTATATGAACTATGTCATGCCCAGTTACAGTAAATCTGTAAAACAACTATAAAGATGTTATAACAGGAGCAATGTGCCCAAAGAACATTGGTCCTTTAAGAGGTATCACCAACAAGTATGGTGCTGGTGCTATGCTGGATGGGGAATGGCCCTGAGTAAGTGCTAAAGGAGTGAAGTTGCTGATGCCAAAGAGGGACAGCCCCTAAACATCTGTGAGGTATGGTATGGTTGCTTTGCCTAGGCAGCTGAGTGTATAAGGAGCACTGTTGAGAGGCCTGTTGGGCTGGGGTGTGGTTAGGGTGCCAGATATGCACATTTTAGAGGACACTTATGAGAATTACAGGTTTCAAGACTGCATTGGAGAGGATTTTTATGCACAGGTCAGATTTTATTATCTAGTATATGTAATTAATGTGGTTTTTATATTTATATATTTTTATTGAATTGATTGTTTTATATTTATATAGTGTAAGCCACTCTGAGTCACTATTGCAAGAGGGGCGGGGTAGAAGTGAAAATAATAAATAAATAATAAATAATACATTCCTGTTAGCTGTATTTCTCATAAGTGTCCTCTAAAATGTGCATATCTGTCCATCCTAGGCATGGTTAAGCCAGTCCAAGAGCTATATAAAGCCCAAGCTGGACAGTGAGAGGGACCACGGGGAGAGGTCTTATTGGAGGCAGGAGCCAGGAGCCAGGAGCCAGGAGGGGGCTCTGCCCTCTTGTCTGGGGCTTGTCTATAATGGACTGTGCCTAGCCTGGCGTTCACTGGTAACGCCTAGAGAACTGTGGAAGCTACAGTGGGTAGAGTATTATAGAGGAGTGGTAGCACCTCTATTGTTAAGGCGAGCAGCACTCTCCATTATAACCCCACAACATTCTATGGCCCTTAAATTGAGTTGGGATCCCAGGTGAATGGAATAGCTCCAAACAGTGCCAGCAGCAAATACACTCCCCTCCTTCTCCCAGAACCTTCAGGGCAGCGCCTTCAGGGTAGTCACTCCCAAATGTAGTACGTTGCTCTCCCACATCATTGGCAAAGACCAAATGTGTAGAGTTGCAGGTCCAGGGGATTTGAATGTGGAGGCTTGCCTTCTGCAAGCTAGGCTGGCTTGCTCAGTAGCCCTCACCCCAGTCTTTGTCCTTGAGCTTCTCCTAATGAAGTCCCAATAAAGCAAAAGGGACCCATTTTAGTTCCAGTGCTATGCAGCTTGCGGATGGCTTTGTTAATATAAGTTCTGCCTAGCAAGATAGATAGATAGATTAGATTAAATAGGGACAGATCCTCTGTTGGTTTAAATTAATATTGCTCTACCACTCCACGGAAGTCAGTGGAATCACAACCATTTACACTCTTATTTCTCCTCTTTAAGCTTAATACATTTTACTTTGCTTTAAACATTTGGCAATGGACTTTTTATTGTCTTCTTTTCTGAAGTTACCACTTAAAATTTTTTTAAAATAACTCCTATGCTTGTAGAGTGCCGTTTTATTGTTTTTCTGCTGTGGTCATTGATTTCTGGGCAGAACTTTAATACAAAGAGATAATTCTATTAACAATAAAGGCAATGTTGTGTCCATAACAGATAAACACGTTTTGTTTACCCATTCAGGGGCATTAAGGAAGCACCATTGAACTCTATGATGCTTGTGTGCTCTGTGACACATGTGCCACACACACAAGCTCATTCTCATTTTGTTCAGAAGGGGTTTATTTATTTTGTCTGCACATGTGTTTAATTTACATCCCCAGAAGCATTTTGATCTAGATGGAGGAACAAGGCACGCAAGCTGAATGCTGAATGAATAGAATGCTTGTCTAACTTCTTCCTGTATCCTCTCTGAACATGTTTGACTTGCACAGGAGTGTGCTGTGTTGGATAGAGCTAGCTATTTCACTTCTGAGACTTCTAATGATACTGTTGTGTCAGTAAAGTCCAAGGGACTTTCTGCATGTTTCTTCAAACACAACACAATCAGGCCATCATACTCAAACCATTTACTCCAGCATAGCCCCCTTGAAGCCTACAGTAAGTAAGTGGTTTGTTGTATCCAATAGCACTAGTCAAGTCACGAAAGTATGTGGCAATTTTTATCATCAAAGCTGTTCACAAATTTAAACTAAAGCTTCTAACTAGAGCCAAAATGTGCAGCAGAATAAATGTTCACAGGGTGGAGGCTTTTTGCTGGGTTGTTTTTTTTTTTTGCAGTTTCAAATAGGCTGTAGTTGACCTGAATAACATTTGTTGCTGCGTTCAAGCAACTGAATTTTGGCAGTTTTGATTATTTTGTTTGTTTTTGTTCTTGGTCGCATGTTCAGTGTACATTTGTTTTCAGTCATTTTTGAGTTTGTACTTTTGTTACTTCCATATTTTTCATGGTACTATCTCTATGGATTGGACCCACTCCATCTTCTGCATCAGGGCTCATTCCAACCTACCTACGCCCCTAAATAATCTGCACTTATCCAAGATAAGAGCAGCCATGCAATTATTATCCACACTGAGAGTTTTTAAATGGATGGAGACAACAAGAAGGCAGGGGCAGAAAAGAAAGTGGAAGACAAGGTGGCATTCTCGATTCCTGGGAGGACAGGACAGGACAGGACATTTCCCCATACAATGTAGATACCTAATTCCTATGATGATACTGTCAGGATCCCAGTTTGGCGGCGGGTAATCCCAGCCAGGCAAAGGGGCTTGGCTCTACTGAGCATGGCTCTGGTTGCTAGACAGCCGGAAACGCAACAGCTTCCCAACGCACAGCCGATAGAGCGGTGCCGGGACCCATGGGACTCTGGGAACACCATGCCGCACACTCCCCAGGTTGCTGAGCAACCGGGGACACAGCTGAGGCGCAGCGTGCGGCTAGAGAGCTGTAGAAAGGCAGGGCCTGGGGATGGCGTAATGAGTAGCACCTGAGGGAATTGGGAGGATCTGTATAAAAGCACTAGCGGGATACTTCCTCCCTGCCGGTAATTGTTTGAGAGGCTGGCCCTATGCTTTGACTTAGATTCTAGTGAAATTGTGTTTATCTTGATATTTGTGTGGTTGTGACTGTGTGTATAGGTGTGTGGGTGGGTGTAGGACTGACTGTGAGTGTGCTTCTGTGAGTGTGAGGGCTAGTGTGTATCTGTATGTGTGGGTACTTGTACCAGAGTGTTTACGAGTGCTTGTGAGTGGAAACACCTCCTCCCCCAAACCTCTGCACTCCCACAGCATGTAAGGAAGTGGTGTGTGTGACTTTTCCCTATTCCTTCCACTTGCAAACCTTCACGGCAAGAAACTTCCCCCTGGACCTGGGACCTCAAACACAGGCACTTTTATTCCTGGTGACCTTCGCCTGCCGAGAGATCCTGAGAGTGTGAGTAGTCTCTACTCTGTGTCCCTCATATTCCCCAGGGAACTGCCCTCTCTGCCCAGTGATGATCTGGGTTGCTCTCGGTGTCCGAGAGAAAGCCCCCCCACAATCCTGAGGGCATTTACTCTCCACATGAGCCTTGCTAAGACCAGAGTAGGAGCAGTGACCCTCTGCTTGTGCCTTGAATCCCCTCCTTCCTCCTCATCCCACCTAACAGATACAAGTATGAAAAAGGTGTTCATCATGATAGAGTTTCATATCTCCTGTCTGAAAGGTCCAGTTACTCTAATCACATTGTGGGACACGGAAGTGGGTAAAGTAAGTGGCGGAGATGGTCACTGAGTTGCAGTTTATTCTAAAGAGAGTATGTGGTACATACCAATGGCAAGTGGATTATTTATTTTACAATTTTATACCCCGCCCCTTCTGCAGAGCAGCTGGGGGCAACTTACAATTTAAAACAAAAATATAAAAGATATAAAATACCAATATAAAACCACATGGTGAAGCCATAAAAATACCCACCCACCCTTGCCCTCAACCCCCCGCCCCCAACCCATCCCTCCCGCCCTCATTCGTCCCCTCCACCAAATGCCTGGCGGAACAGCCAGGTTTTACAAACCCGACGAAAAGTCAGCAGGTCCGGGGTCAGTGAGCCTCCTCCGGGAGGGAGTTCCACAGCCGAGGTGCGGCCAATGAGAACGTACTCTCCATAGTGGCCCCCCAATTTACTCGGGGGACCTCCAAGAAGGCGCCCTCAGCGGCTGGCAGGGGCCCGATCGAGGACCCAGGGAGTGAGACGGTCCCACAGATAGGTCGGGCTGAGGCTGTGTAGGGCTTTAAAGGTAAGAACCAACACCTTGAATCAGGACTGGAAGAAAATAGGCAGCCAGTGCAGAGAACAAAGCACTGGTGTAATGAGCTCCCAGCGACCTGACCCCGTAAGGAGTCGGGCCACCATATTCTGCACCAGCTGCAGTCTCCAGACTGTCACCAGGAGTAGCCCCACGTAGATCGTGTTTATTTTATTTTATTTTATTTTACAGATTTATATCCCGCCCCCTCCTGCAATGCAGCTCGGGGCGGCTAACAACACAATAAAATATTAAAATTCACTTAAAATACAAATATAAAAACATCATCTAAAACACATCACATAAAACAGGGCTAGAAAACACATAAATAAATGGGCGGGGGATTAAAATCACCCCCCCACCCTCCCTCCCAAAGGCCTGGGCAAACAGCCAGGTCTTACAGTTCCGCCNCACCTAGAAGACCAATGGGGGACAAATCCCGTCAATGATGGGGGAAGTCACACCCACCACTCTCCCCACCAACATTACCTCCATCTTGTCAGGATTCAGCTTCAGTCGGCTCTGCCTCATCCAGTCCCCCAGAGCCGTTAAACACTGGGAAAGCACAGAGACTGATGGGCCTGGGTTCGATGAAAATGAGAGGTGCAACTGAGTGTCATCAGCATGTTGATGACACCTCACTCCGAACCGTCTCACAACCTCGACTCATGTTATGAGTGACATGTCATTACAAACTGCCAGTTATGAACAAGGTCCCAAGCCAAATGCAGGTTTGCGATGCACGGATTTCCCGCAGAATCCCCCTCCCCCCCGCAGAATCTCCTGCCCCACTTCTCCCAGCGCAGAATTTCCAGCCTGTGCAGATGAGAAGCAGGGCAGGAGACTCCACGGGAGATGGAGAAAAGTTGGGGCTCCTCCCCATAGGCTGGGCTGCATTGGGTGTAGGGGGACTGCCATGGCTTGCCTCTCCTCCCACCCTCCCCAGCCTGGCAAATCAACTCACCCGGCAGCATCGGCAGCCTTAGTAGCTCCGCCCAGCTTTCTCCAGCCAGCTCCTTCTGGTCACTTCCTGGCCCCTCCCAACAGGGCCTCCTAGAGCAGCACGGCCAGATGATGTCATTCAACTTCATCGTCTGAGGGGCCACATGGGAGGACAGGACAGGAAGTGGCTAGAAGGAGATGATTAACAAGGTGTTCACAATTCATTGATGTATATACAAGGCTCTGAATGGCACTTTAAGGTGACTGAATCATTGAGAATAACAAGGTGAGTTTTTAAAAGGGTCTAGTTGAAGGTTCTTTGAATCACTACGCTCCCCCCACAATGCCACTCATTGCTGCCTATCGAAATGATAACTTTCTAAATGCAGGCTTGAGGAAGGCATGAAGAAATGTTTTTCAAATGCACTGCAGCCAATAAGTTGACAACACCCTGTCAGTCAGTGCAAAATACGGCTGCCTTTTTAAAAAAAACAACCCCTGAAACAGTCAATCCACCTACCTGAGGATTTTGTCATGTTCCTGATTGCCATTATAGTAGGAAATGGTCTGATCTCCCCTCCCCTTATCCATTGTAGATTGCAAGCCCCCTGGAGCAGGAACCTGTGTCTAATTCAGCACCTTGAGGGGAGGGATCTGTTCATAATTAGGAAGTTTTTCCAAACTTCCTAAGTGTGAGAACTGTCGGGCAATGGAATAAGCTGCCAAGGGAGGTGGTGGCGGAATCTCCTTCCTTGGATGTTTTCAAAACCCGGCTAGACAAGCATCTGTCTGTGACGCTGTAGGTAAAGGATGTCCTGCTTTGCAGTAGGGGCCTGGACCAGATGATCCTTGAGGTTCCTTTCAACCGATTCTAATCACAACATTGCTAGCATTATATAAATAGTAACAGAATTTTAGTATCTGCTGCTCGCTTTAGTATTATTAGTATTAATACTAAAGTGTCCACTTTAGTGCACCTTGGTATTAATACTAAAATTAGTATTCCCATCCCTACTGCATAATGAAAGCATGTCACAACTAATCTTTCCTCCTCTAGTGGTTTCTCTTTCTCTCCATTATATCAAATTACCTTGATAGCAATAAGCAAGTGGGTAATAAAGCATTGGGTCAAGACTTGGAGAGATGCCAAGTGTGTTTGCTGTGCACCAATGGCTGCTTTTAGACAAGCACCTCCCCACCCATGTTGAGGGCTGCAGTGGTGCCCCAGGAGTGCCCTACAACATAGGGTGCTTTTAAATGAGCAGTGTTTGAGGGGGGATCTGTGGCTGCTGAGTGGCATGGCTGCGGAGTGCCCACACACATGGAGTGTGTGGGTGGGGAGGGATTCTAACTAACAGCTCCCAGGGTGGCCACTACGGCCCTGCAGGCAGCCTCCATGCACTCCAACCACCATGGACCAACCCTGCAAACAACTTGCATGGGCAGCCGGTCCCGCCCGCCCACCCGGCAACACTCCCCAACCCAAGTCCCACCCAACTGCTTGCCCCCTGCCATGACACACAGCCGCAGACACCATGGAAACAGGAAGCGGCAGCAGCCAGTAACCCCTTCCTGCCCAGGAGGTGGTGCAGC
>QEPC01004800.1:1637232-1648131 GCA_003113815.1 Sphenodon punctatus | reverse complement strand
GCTAAGCTCACCCCCTCCTCCAGTAAGGCAGTGGATGCAGTCAGTCTCTCTGTGCCTGCCTCACTGCCCGCTTGGCTGCCCCTGCAGTGGAACCACTTCTGGGGAGTGGTGGTAGAAGCTCGGCTGGGGAGGCGGGGGGGGGGGGGGAAGCATTGGGAGGCTGTGCTTCTCCATGGTTGTTCAGAGTGGTGGAGAATGGGAATCCTTCCTGTCCAGAGGGAGTCAGTTTTATGTAAATTTATACATTTGCATAATTAGGTGGGGCCTAATTATGCAAATTAGGCCCCCCCGCACCAACACTTCGCACATGGCCTCACAAACCCTGGGGCCAGTCCTGGCCATGAGATTCAATGAGTTTGCCTAGGGACAGAGCGTATAGAGAGAAGAGGCCAAGGACGGAGCCTTGGGGAAGTTCAACAAAGAGGGCAAGAGAAGTAGAGGAGGCATCAGCAAGAGACACATTGAAGGATCGGTCGGAGAGGTAGGAAGAGAACCGGTTGAGGACTGAGCCACGGAAACAAAGGGAGTGGAGGGAGTCAAGTACGAGAGTGTGGTCGACAGTGTCAAAAGCAGTAGAGAGATCGAGGAGGACAAGGATGGAATAGAGGTGATTGAATTTTGCTAAGAGAAGGTCGTTAGTTATTTTAGCAAGAGCAGTCTCAGTAGAGTGGAGGGGGCAGAAGCCAGATTGGAGAGGGTCAAGGGAGGAGCTGGCAGAGAAGAAGTCAAGGCAACGAGTGTACACAGCACATTCCAGGAGCTTAAAGCAAAAGGAAGGAGAGAGATGGGACAGTAATTAGAGGGATCGGAAGGATCAAGGGTAGGCTTCTTGAGGACAGAAGAAACAGTGGCATGTTTGAAGGCAGAGGGAAAGGAGCCAGTAGAGAGGGAGAGATTGACTATGTGCAGGAGGGATGGGGAGACAGTGGGTGTGATAGAGGTCAGGAGGCAAGAAGGAATAGGATCAAGGGGCAAGTGGAAGGGTTGGAAGTGGAGAGCAGGGAGGTGATTTCCTCAAGGGAGGCTAGGGAGAGAAGGAGGGCAGGAGAGGGAGGAGAAGGGGGAAAGCAAAGAGGGTATGGAGAGGAGTGAAAAGCAACATCACGGAGTTTATCTATCTTGTTAGTGAAAAATGAGGCAAGATCCTGAGCAGCGAGGGAAGCGGGGGGTGGAGGACAGGGGGGCTTGAGACTGCATTGACAGAGCTGTCAATAGAGAATGTAATAATTATTATTATTATTACAAGCATTAGTATAGCGCAAGCAGTGTACCTGGTGCTTTACATAGCAATGAGAAAGACATGGTCCAGAGGCATAGCTACCATAGGGCAGGCGGGACATTTGTCCTGGGGCCCACCGTGGCTGGGGGGGGGGCATCCCTATGGTAGCTAAGCCACCCGGCCCCGGATGCCTGTCCCTGAATTGTTGTGGGTTTTTAAAAAAAAAATTTTGCCCGCCCCCTCTCACCCCCACCGGCTGACAAATGGGCCCCCCTTCCCCGCTGGGCCCACGCCAGCACAACGTGCTTGCTAGGCCCCCCCATTGGTCAGCTGTGGGCTGACATCACACTTGACCCACCCCCATAGCCATGTATGGCTATGGGGGGGGGAAGCATGTGAGTCCTCCACATGGCAGAGACCCGGAGTTACTTCCGGGTCTCTGCCATGTGGTTTGAACCTTAGGGCGCCTGGCAAGCTGGGAGATGAACTCCCACTGAGGGGCGATGGGGCTGGAGGCAAAGCTCCAGCCCAGGTGAGGATCGGATTGGACGGAGCGCTTAGTACAGCGGTGAGGCTGCTCTGCAGGAGGCTCAGGCTGGCGTGTGGCCAAGCAGGGGGAATGGGATTTGGCCGGGAGAGGAGACATGGTCAGAGCCGGGCTTTAGGGGCAGCCTGGGCATCCAGTGAGGCGGGGGAGGGGGCTGGGAAGCCGGGACTCCCTCAGGCAAGGGGCGAGGCGCTCGCCCACCGTGTCTCTGCCTTGGCCAGGCTACGACTGCCCTGCAAGAGCTGCATCAGGGCCAGGAGCCGCCAGGGGCAGGGGTCCGGCTCAGTGTGGTCGCAGCGGTGGCAGAGCTGCAGCTACAGCAGCAGGCGCGCCAGGGCAGAAGTCCTTTGTTGCAGCTACAGAGGGAGCCTCCCGCGCGGGCAGCGTCAGCCTCAGCCCCGGCCCCTGCTTAAACCCTGCGCGGATCCCCCCCACTTGCCTCCCAGATCAGTGGGTAAGTGGGGTGTGGGCCCCGTCCGGAGGGGGGGAAAATCCCAGTGCCCCCAGGAGGGGAGCAGAGGAGAGAATGGGGGAGGGCGGGAGGGCCCAAGTCCATTTCTTGTCCCTGGGCCCACTCCAACCTAGCTACGCCCCTGACACGGTCCCTGCCTATGGCTTACAATCTAGTAGACTAGGAGAGGGGAGACAGGGAGAGCGGACATATGGAAAGACAAGGGATAAAAACATTCAAGTGGATGCGGAGTCTCAGGTGCATGTACTTGGCTTGGTTGCAGTTAGGCGGACAGTAAATGTTGAGAGGGGAGTACTAGCGGGCATCGGGGAAGGCAGCGAGGAAGAGGTGGGTTTTAAGGAGGGATTTGAAGGAACGGACGGATATAGCATGTATAGCAGCTCTTCATACTTTACCTATTTCTAAAGAGTGCCATTATTTGCAGACTCCAATAACTGTTAAATAATCTACATTGGCAACGAGAACTTAGATGTATCCTGTAAAAAAGACAGTATGATGAAGGAGGAGTATGGTCCAGAGAGTATACATTTCCATGTATACCTATTCCATGGCCACCACAAAGCTCTTGTGGAGACCAGGGCTTGTCCATGGAGTTAATGGATGCCTGATTCAGGAAATCTGCCATTTCTAACATAGATATTAACTACACTGAATTTGCTGCTTGGAGAGGTTTTAGCTTTGCTGAACTGCTTCAGAGGTGTGTCCTGTGGAGGAGAGAAGTCTTCTCCAACCTCCTTCTTGTGAGGGTAAGGCTCCTTTAAGTGAGGACTGGAAGAGCAACTATAGAGATAGAAGAAGAAGGGGCAGGGCCAGAGAGAGAGGGAGGCAATCAGAAGGAGCAGCCATGTTGAGAGGATAAGGAACTCCTACAAATGGAGTTGGTGTAATACAGTTATAATAAAGTAGTACTTGTTAGTATACTACCGTCTCCAGACACGTGATTTACCGAGAACAGCACACTTCTGTGCATTCTGGTGCCTGGGAACAGAGAGGTCAATGTATTGTACAAGCCCAATGTTAAGTATAAGCCATCGGGTTGTTATTTACAGCTTTGTTGCCTCAAACCATGCAAGCTCCGCAGCTCATGGATTAGCCCTATCTCTTTCTCCAGCAGCTGGATCAGAAGAGGGAGCAATGACTCAGAAACAGAGACCACCCATCATTCAGTGAAACAGCAAAGGAGTCATTGCATGACACAATCTTTTTTTTCCAGACTCACCAATGATAATATCAGCAATGTAAACAATGGTAACATCTTTAAACCACACAATCTCTCTATTTATACAGGTGCTGAGAAATGGCTAGATGGAAAGAACAGTGTCATGCAACTGTTTTTTGTGTACTGCCCATGTCAGTTACTAGGAACATGGCTAAAATGCATGCCGACAGTTATGCACGTTCAGTTCACTGCCGACTGTTACAGGAGAATTGCACATACTGTTCAATGTGTGTCTGAGGCTGCTGGGCAAGATCATTCAGAGGTTTGGAGTGAAGTGCCATCAGTATGCTAGACACCCAGCTCTACCTCTCTTTTTCATCCAACCCAGGTCCTGCAGTCTCAGTACTCAGTGCCTGGATGCTGTTGGGGACTGGATGAGGGTGAGCCGATTGAAGCTGAATCCAGATAAGACTGAATTGGTGATGACTGGCCGATCTTGTGTCATTGGGTGTTTTTTAACGAAAGGCTACCATGCATGGCCACTCATCCAAATGCTTGTGTGAAGCTGGTGTGGGGGGATCCATGTTCCTGTGACTCATGCAGTACCTACTCATGGCCATGCATGGAGCACTGCTGAAAAATCTAGAGTGCCCCCTGGGGACATGCACCCATGCATCCCCCGCCTGTATGAACCGGGGCGCCCATCCACACCAGCAGACAGGTCCGCAGACAGTTGCTTCCCCAGTCCTGCCAGGAGCTCTCTGGGGAGCTCTTAAAGAACACTCACATGAAATGCAACACAATGTTGGCTCAAAGTACAACAAACCCCCCTCGCCATGGAGGACAGTAACTCAAACAGCAGCTTCCTGTGTGTCCTGCCCAGTAAGCACCTCTATTGTTGCCCAGGACTGCCAGCAGCTGCAGCAGCTCATGGACAGGAAGGGGTTTTCTTTTCCATGGTGTTCATGGCTGTGTCAATGCAGAGGGTGAGCAGTTGGGCAGGGCTTGGCGTGGGGGTTGTTGCCAGGGTGTGGGGGGGGATGGCTGCCTATATGAGTTGTTTGCAGGGCCGTTCTATGGTAGTAGGAGTGGGTGGAGGCTGCCCGCATGGGCGCGGTGGCCACCCTGGGAGCCGCCTGTTTATTGCTCCCCACGTGCTACTCAGCGACCACAGACCCCCTCCCCCAAGCATTTCTTGTTTAAGAACACCTTTGGAGGAGGGGATTGGGACCCCGGTTTATGGGGGGGCTCCAGCCCCCTCTGGATATTGAGGTTTGCAGCCTTGGAGTGCTTTGGACCCCTGGCTGTACCTGGAACATCAGGTTGTGGTGGTGGCCAGGAGCACTTTTCACCCTCCATAAGTTTTTCTGTCTCTCCTGTCCCTCCCTAACTGTTATTCTCTCCCTCTCTCAGGGTACTCTTCTGAGGTCTTCCTACTACCTTACTTTACTTGTTCTTTTTGTCCTTTTTTCTTTCCTTCCCCTGGGATATCCCCTCATGTTCCCCCATTTGCTTGCACAGCATCCTGACATCTTCCCCCAGGAAGAATGGGTAGAGGATGGGACGAGCCCAGCCCAGCACTGCTAGGTCTGCCTGTCGACCGTCAAGGGTACCTTGGCCCTCAGATATACCTGGGTCTCTCCATACACACAGGTTACGGTCACTGTTCCCCTGTGCTGCTTCCTGCCTGGGCCTATCAGGGATCCATGGTCCAGGGTACAGTTAGCGGCGGAATCCCTTACAGCCACCACCTTCCCACTCTCACCCCCCAGATAGCCTGCTACTGCAAGCATCTTGGTCCTCCCTCCAGGAACCCTGTCCAACCACAAAATTCCCCATAATTACATTCCATTAGATCACAATGTCGATATAGATGTCCCAGCTTCCCACAGCGGAAACACATTACCACTCCCTTTTGCCCCCAGTCCTTTTAAACCCCTGTTGGTCACAGTTGCTTGCCTAGGGTCCAGAGCGAGCACCTGTTCTTGCAGCTTGTCCTTCGTCCTCCCTCACTGGGTCTAAGCAGGCTGCTGGCCTTGCGGTATTCATCCCCTCTGCCTCCAGGAACTCCTCAAATGCTTAATCACACCTTCTAGTTCTGGGGTTGGTGTCTCTGCACTCAAGCCTCAACTGCATCAGGGAGGCTCATAACAAATTGCCCCAGTATTATTAAGTCCATCACTTTGGCTACAGTCCATGTCTCTTGTTTTACCAGCAATTAGCTCAATCAGTTAAGACCCTTGCAAACCCCCTTGGGGTCATTCCTACAGTCCAGTTGGCATGCGGAACCTTCTGGTGGTGCCTCCCGCCAGAGAGCCCTGCATGATCTAAGATGAACCTTTTTACTTTCTCATAATTTCGGGTCTCCTCCTCAGTTAAGGACAAAAAGGCAGCTTGAGCCTCATCCGCTAAGTCTGTGGCAAGATGCAGGGATTCAGTTCTGGTAGCCACCAACTCAGAAACTGCCAAAAAAGCATCTGGGTCTTCTCTGGACCTCATCCAGCAGAGGCTCAGGCCTGGGGCCTTTGGCTTGCCTGTTGGTCCTGGAGACGCCATACTCTGCAGGCTGCAGCATGCTCTAGTTCAACTGCCTCTGCTCCATAATAAAATCCTGGAAGGCCTTCTGTTGCTAAACCTGCCAATCTAGTTGGGCTTGTATTTTGCACCCTTAGTGCCACCTGCTGGTTGCTGAACATCTAGACTATTTGCTCCATCTCTCCAGGTTCCCCACCAAAGCACAGAGCATATGTCTCCCAGATATGCCCCCAATTGTGATGCACGCCCCAGTGCCTGGGCATATCTTTACAGAATCAGGGTCAGGTACCTGCTCAGCAGGGACCAGCAGACACAACAGGCTCCACATGCAGTTGCATACCTAGTTTATTCCTTCACCATGCAGATATTTACAGGTAGATGGTCCTTTCCAATTGTCATACAGAGGCAATGCCTCCCTCCCAAACCCAGCACTCTCTCTTCCCCGAGTGGGAGTTTCTGTACCTCTGTTCCTCCCCTGGGTTCCTTGCAGTAGCTTCCCTCCAGCTCACAGCAATAGTTCTAGGCCATCCCTCAGAACCCTCGCTTCAGAACTCTGACCAGCGGCCAGTGGGAGCTCTGGCCCAGAGAGCTGTCTCCTTTTTCAGTCCAGTCCAGATTGAAGCCAGCTTCCTCTGGCTCCTTTCTTATACCCCTATAAGGGGGTGGGGCTAGAGTGATAGGCAGGCTATTCTTAAAGGGCCAGTATCTGTGCATCACAGCTCTACGCTCGTGACTCTATGGTGCTGGTGGACTTGTATGTGTGGAGGCTGCACACAGTCTAATTGACAGGATGCAGACGTAGGTGCATGTTAGCCAGCATTCACCTGCATGGCTAGCTCCACATGCTCTGGGACTGCGCTGTGAGTGGTGGCCGCATGACTGGTGAGGGCAAACACCAAATAAATGGACAGGTGGACACCCATTTGGTGTGGGCTACCTTCTTGTTTGTTAACATTCTTAGAATTTGCGGGACCCCAGAGAAAGATAAAATGAGGAGCCCATGGTAGCCCTTCCTCAACTAGGGAAACCCTCTGGCAGGCCCTAAAGATGGTCATGTTTGGGGCCCTGCTGGGAGCAAGTTGGGCCCCCAACCCCTGCCCTGGTGAAAATGGAGGTCACTGCAAGGGCCCTGGAAAGAGCAGGGCTGGTGCCCCAGGTTACCCTGTAGTAAGGCTGGCCCTGAAATGAAGTAGTCATGGCAGAGGAGACAGGGTCCTGTTGTGGATCGGTAACTGGTTAAAGAATAGGAAACAAAGAGTAGGACTAAATGGTCAATTCTCAGAATGAGGGGAAGTAAACAGTGGGTTGCCTTGGGGTCTTTACTGGGACCAGTGTTGCTTAATATATATATTAATGACCTGGAAAATATTATTATTATTATTATATATTTATTTCGTAGATTTTTATACCGCCCCATCCTGCAAAGCAGCTCGGGGCGGTTAACAACAATAAAAATAGTTTAAAACATTTAAAATACAATATAAAATACATCAATAAAACAGGGCAGTGTGCATAAATAAATATATAAGTGGGGGATTAAAACTCACCCCCCCCCCTCCCAAAGGCCTGGGCAAACAGCCAGGTCTTACAGTTCCGCCGAAATGTCAAAAGGCTTGGGGCCAGGCGAGCTTCCTCCGGAAGGGAGTTCCACAGCCGCGGCCCTACCACCGAGAATGCCCGCTTCATCGTGGCCCCCCGCTTAACACCGGGGACCTCCAGAAGGGCACCCCCGGCAGACCGCAGGAGACGTTCCGGGGCGCGAAGGGCGAGGCGGTCCCTAAGGTAAGAGGGGCCAAGGCCGTATAGGGCTTTATAGATCATTACCAGGACCTTGAACTTGGAGTAAAGAGTGAGATTATCAAATTTGCAGCTAGCACAAAGCTATTCAAATTAGTAAAGACCCAAGCGAATTGTGAGGAATTACAGGAGGATTTTGCGAGACTCAGACACTGGGCAACTAAATGCCATATGGCAGATGAAATTCAGTGTGGACAAGTGCAAAGTGATGTACATAGGGAAAAATAATTCAAACTATACCTAGACCATGCTGGGTTCTAAATTAGGTCATTGAAATTGTCAGCTCAGAATGCAATGGTGATCAAAAAGGCAAACAGAATGGCAGGAATCATTAAAGAGAATAAAACAGAAAATATTCATTAATGCCACTATATAAATCTATGGTGTGAATGTACCTTGAATATTGTGTGCAAACTGGTCACACCATCTCAAAAAAGAGAGAGTAAAACCAGGAAAAGTGCAGAGAAGGGCAACAAAAATTATCAAGGGTATGGAACGGCTCCCATAGGGGGAGAGATTTGATATGTTAGGGCTCTTCAGCTTGGAGAACAGATGACTGAGAGGGGATATGATCAAATTTTTTAATAAAATAATGAGGAGTGGGACAAGTTAATAGAGAGTAGTTGTTTACTCTCTCAAACAGAACTAGCGGACGCTCCTTGAAACTCAAATCCTTTTCACACGAGACGCCCCCACCCATCTCCACACAGTTTTGCTGTGTGGAGATGGGTGGAGGTGCCCATGTGAAAGCTGCGGGGGATGGGTTGGGTGCATGTGCACTCCCGCGTTACACCGACCTTCACCCGTCTCCACCCATCACCCAGACACAGAACAATGGGCTCCAATGCGGGCGCACGCCCATCCCCCCATGGTCCGTTTAAAAACAGTCTAACTGACAGAAGAATTAAAACAATTTTTTTCAAATAATGCACAATTAACTTATGGAATTGTTGCCACAGGAGGTGATCAAGGCCAGTAGTATATCTGGGTTTTTAAAAAGCATTGGATAAGTTCTTGGTGGATGGGTCCATTAATGGCTATTAGTCAAATAGGTTGGGGGATGCAACCTCTAATTGTTGGAAGCAGGGAGTGAACAGCAGGGAATGGATCACTCCATTACAACCTGTTGAGTACTTCTTCAGTACTCAATGCAACCAAGAATGGCCACTGTCAGAGACAGGGTGCTGGGTTCAATGGACCATTGGTCTGACCCAACATGGAACTTATGTTCTTAGCAATGAGAGGGACATGAAAGAGGGTATTTGGGGCTTTTTAAGAAATGTGAACATTGTTGGAAAACATTCTGTCTAAAGAGACTGCTGGGACTATGTGAACAGCTTGGAGACAAAAGAGACTGCTGGGACTATGTCACCTTACCTTACACATGTGCCCAGCCTATTCTTGGACTCCAAATGCTTGAAGACTTTATAGTGAGCAGATAGACCAATACCTAAGTGAGATAGCATTGTGATACTTTGCTTTTATTTTCTTTTATTTCTCCTCTATATAAGCTTGGAAGTTTGAACCTTTGCAATAATCTTATTCTTACACATGAACTCTTATAAGAACCAGTGTGGTGTAATGGTTAAGAGTGCAGTACTTGGACTGGGGGGAGGCCCCCAGTACAATTCTCACCCTAACCATGAACTCACTGGGTGACCTTGGATCTGTCACAGATCTCTCAGCCTAACCTACCTCACAGGGTTGTTGTGAGGTTTAAGAGTTGAGTTAATTAGTTAGTTGTTAATGTTACAGTTAATAAGTTAAAGACTTGTAAGCCACACTGAGCCTAAGGGATAGTGTAGGCTAAAGACCCTAAATAAATAAATAATTATAGAGCTAGTGTTTGCAGTGGAGGCTGGTGGAGCAGAGGGCAGGGCGTCTAGAGGGCGAGGACCCCAGAAATATCACAAATTACTATAAAATGCACAATGAACAGAAAAAGCACAGTGAATACAGATCTAAAGATTGCACAATCTTGGTGGCATGTAATAGTGAGCAAAATGCAAAACTCTGTAGGCAAATCAAAAAGGGGAAACCAGCAGTTGCTCCTGTAGGCCAGGAACTAGAAAAGAAAATTGGCAGGTCCAGGGTTTAAGTCTATTTTAAGTAAGGAAACATTATGTGTGTGTGTGTGTGTGTGCGTGTGTGTGTGTGTGTGTGAGAGTTATTTTACTTTTAAAAATAAGAATCCACACTGGAGAAAAACCCTGTACATGCCAGGAATGGCAGGAAAAGTTAGGGGACTCAATAAATACCAGACAATCCACACAGGAGAGAATCTTTACAATGTTCCCTCACTGGGAAATATTACAGGATCAGTTCAGTCCTCCGTACACACCAGAGAATCCACCCTACAAGGGACAGGCCCTATAAATGCCTAACTGTGGGGAAAGCCTTCGTGTGAATCTCTGACTTAGTATGCATGAAAGAACCCAAACAGTTGCCTCATTCCCACCCTCCACTTCCATTGCAGTTGGGAGAGAGGAGGGTATGAATTCAGCTGGGAGGAGGCATGGAGAAGAATACTTAGGAAACAGCACAAAAGTTTAGATACTCAGCCACACTGACAGTGCTGTATTTCTAATCCCTCACTTCAGAGCAATCCCTCCTGTTCCTGCTCTCCTTCTCTTACACCTATTTTCCCTGCTGTGAACATAGACTATTCTTCCCTGTCGATCCTCATCGATGGGGTCACCATCCTTCCCGTCCCCCAAGCCCGTAGCTTAGGCTTCATCTTTGACTCACCCCTTTCTTTTAAACCCTACATCAACTCTGTTGCCAAATCCTGTCACTTCTCCCTCCATAACATTGCTAAGATTTGCCCTTTTCTCTCTGCCTCCTCTGCCCAAACCCTTGTTCATGCCCTGGTCATCTCTCGCCTCAATTACTGTAACCTCCTCACTGGCCTCCCCCGCTCTCCCCTTTCTCCCCTTATCGCCGTCCAAAACTCTACTGCCAGGGTCATCCACCTATCTCGTCACTTTGACCATGTGCAGCCCCTCCTCTCCTCTCTTCACTGGCTCCCCCTTCCTGAACAAATCCTGCACAAGCTCCCAGTCTTCACCTATAAAGCTCTTCACAACCTTGCTCCCCCCTACCACTCTGCGCTAATTTCCCTCCATACTCCAGTCCGTGAATTCCACTCCTCCTCTGTCCCCTCTCTCGCC
>QEPC01004800.1:1603225-1636076 GCA_003113815.1 Sphenodon punctatus | reverse complement strand
CCCCCCGTCTCTCAGATTGTAAACCCTAGGGCAGGGACCATGTCTATTAAATTACTTTGTAAAGTGCCAGGTACATTTCTGGCGCTATATAAATGCTTTCTAATAATAATAATAAATTCTCTCACTTCTCCCTCTCTTTAAATGTTCTGTTCAAAAGTAACACTTAAAGGTTTAACCCAGGGGCTGCTTGCCTGCAAGGGCAGGGCTGATTGGCAACTCTACAGCAGGCCAGGCAGAATAAAAGGTCCTGGATGCACCTTGGGTCAGTCCCCAAACTCAGCAAAACTCCGAACAGAGGCAAAATAGCTGTTAAGGTTCAATTCAAGCAGACATTTTCTTATCTAGAAACTACAGGTGAGGCAATTAGAGACCAGAATCTGGGGATATACTAGAATGACATGGAATGCCTATTGGAAGCAGAGGAAATAACACATATGACAATTGGCCAATAATAGAGATATGTGACCAACAAATATGCTTTAATGGGTTCTAAAGCAAGCAATACAATGGAACTGGATCTCCAATAGGGAATGGGAATAGTGGGGGTGAGGCAGGGTGGACTGATAAAAATGAGCCAGGGAGAGGGGGGTGTGACTGAATTTTTACTCAGTCTAAACCAAATTTTAATTTTAGAGTAACTTTTTTTAAAAAACAAAACAACTTATTTATGTTAATTAGGTTATAGGTTAAAATAGATTAGATTAGGTAAATAGGTTAATAAGTTATACGTTTTAGCTACGTTAGATTATGAAAATAGTATTTTTTAAATGTCTATAGTAAAAACGAATAAAAATTAAAAATATATGTAAAAAATGTTTTAAAATTAAATCTCGCCTAATAAACAGATATGTTGCTGTGGTTATGGGAGTTTATGGTCTTCTTAAGCTCTTCATGGGCACATTAGAGGCCAAAGCAAAGTCAGTCTGTTTTTTCCACAGACTCTGTAAACACTTTAATTTTAATAAAATATCTGTATATGGACAGAGCTGGAGCTGTAGTAGCTGTATAAGGACAGGGCTGGCCCCAAGCATGTGCCACATCTGCAGTCGCACATGGCCCTGCGCCTGGCGGTGGAAGCCCACCCCCGATTCTAAAGATCTGCCCCCGCCCATTCCAGCCAGTGTCACTGCAGCGGCACTGCCCTGTGCGTCCACCCTCTTTGCTGACCGCAGCTGTCACAGCTCAGGCGCATGTGAGTCTGCGCCGGTTTCATTCACCCCATGCCCCAGCAGTACCACGTGGCAGCTAGAAAGGAGCTGGAAGAAGTATGTGCAGGCTGAGGGCGAGCCTGCTAAGCTGCAACAGCGCACGAGGAGAGTGGCAGGGGATGAAAGGCGAGGACTGTGGCTGCAGTGGTGGAGCCAGCAACAGCAATGAGGAGACAGAACAGAGGCACTGGTGGCCGGCCACTGGAGCAAAACAGTCACGGGAGCTCCTGGAGCAGCCAGCAAAAGGCACCTTCCCGTTCCCTACTCCTGTGGCACCTTCCCGTTCCCTACTCCAGGCTCCCCTTGCCTCTCCTGCTCTCCATCTACTGCGCCACAGACTTGGTGCTGCCACGGTGCTGGAGAAGCTAGCCTGGCCCCTCAACCATCCATAGCAAGTTGCAACCCCCCAGCAGCAGAAGCGCGCTCTGGTGTGCCTGCCTGTGTGCAGGCTCAGCGATAGCGGCAGCAAAAAAGAAAAGAAAACGTGATTGGGCAGCAAAAGAAAGAAACTGCAGCCAGAGCCAACAGCTCACCTGGTAAGACCTGGCTGCCGCCTGTACCCTTTCCCTTCCCTGGCTTTGCAAGCTTAGGGTCTCACTGCCTCCAGTCCAGGCAGGGAGAACTAAGTAATGAGAGCCAGTGAGCCACCACAGCCACCTTCATCTGCTCTTCTCACTGAGAAGGAGGAAGATGCCATGGGGAAATAGAGAGCTGGCTTGGGTGGGTATCACTGTCCAAGGGGCTTTAGGGAACTGGTGGGTGGTTTCTGTTTAGGTTGGGCACCAGGATTACCTGGTTTTCACGTGGGCTGATGTGGGGGAGTTGTGACTGCTTTGCATGCCCCTGGTTTCCCCCATGCGCTCTGGACTCACTCATAATTTGCTTTCAAATTCTTTTTCTTTCTTTCTTTGTAAAGAGGGTTTGGCAGCTGCTTGCCTGGCTTTCTCCTGGACAGATTGGGGAGGTGGGCGTTGTTGTGGCTGCTTTGTGACCTCTGCTTCCCCCATGCGCATTGGACTCCCTGGTTTTGTTGATCTTTGCTAAAAGTGTTCATTTTGTGGTTTGTTTGTTTCTTAAAGAGAGGTTTGGGGTTGCCTGGTTTTGCACTGGGCAGATTAGAGGGTGGAGGGGAAAGGTTTATGACTCCTGCTTTGTGCCTTCTGTTGCCCCCATGTGCACTGGACTTACTTGATTGCCTGGTTGGCTTTTATGTGTGGGCAGATGGAATGGGGGATAAGTGGTGGGTCAGAAGGCGTGTGTGCAGGTATGAGGGGAAATTATGTAAATTGGGTCCGCACCAAATTATGCATATGGCCCTGCAAACCCTGAGGCTGGCCCTGTATGTGGATGGAGCTGTAGCTGTAATAGCTGTATATGGACGGGGCCACGGGAGTTAAGTTAAAGACAGTGGAGTGGGAGGTGCAATGTGGAGTGGGAGGCCGAAAGAATAGAAATGAAGGGGAGGGGAATTGGCCAAGAGAGTGCAGCTAAGAGAGGCTCATGTGGCATATTTCTTTGGTTTGTGATGTTAGAGAGTGGAAGTATACATGTAGTCCTGAAATTAAGTAGTGCACGTAACGTACATAATTTTATATTTATTATTATTTTATTTTATTTTACAGATTTATATCCCGCCCCCTCCTGCAATGCAGCTCAGGGCGGCTAACAACAATAATAAAATATTTTTAAAAATTCACTTTAAAATATAAATATAAAATACATCATCTAAAATACATCATATAAACAGGGCTAGAAAAACAAATAAATAAATGGGCGGGGGATTAAAATCACACACCCCCACCCTCCCTCCTGAAGGCCTGGGCAAACAGCCAGGTCTTACAGTTCCGCCGAAATGTCAAAAGGCTTGGGGCCAGGTGAGCTTCCTCCGGAAGGGAGTTCCACAGCCGCGGCCCTACCACCGAGAATGCTCGCTCCATCGTGGCCCCCCGCTTAACACGGGGGACCTCCAGGAGGGCACCCCCGGCAGACCGCAGGAGCTGTTCCGGGGCGCGAAGGGCGAGGCGGTCCCTAAGGTAAGAGGGGCCAAGGCCGTATAGGGCTTTATAGATCATCACTAGGACCTTGAACTTGGCCCGGCACACTATCGGCAGCCAGTGCAGCGCTCGGAGCACCGGTGTAATGTGCTCCCGGCGACCCGTCCCCGTAAGAAGACGAGCCGCCGCATTCTGCACCAGCTGCAGCCTCCGGGCCAAGAACAAGGGAAGCCCCACGTAGAGCGCGTTGCAGTAGTCGAGCCGCGAGGTGACGAAGGCATGGATGAGGGAGGCCAGGTCCGGGCCAGAGACATACGGACGCAGCCTACGTACCAGATAAAGCTGGCGGAAGGCAGCCTTAGCGACTGCCTCCACCTGCCGCTCCAGCCGCAGGTCTGCGTCCAATATGACCCCCAGACTCCGGACCTGCTGAGCTACAGGGGGGCAAACCCCCCCAACCAGGGGGGCCACCACCCCCTTCGCCCTCCCCACCACCATCACCTCCGTCTTATCTGGGTTGAGCTTCAGTCTGCTCCGCCGCATCCAATCCGCCACGGCCTCCAAACATTGGGATAGCACCGAGACAGCAGGGTCTGGGTCAGTAGAAAACGAGAGGTACAGCTGAGTATCATCAGCATACTGGTGACATCGCACCCCGAACCCTCTCACGACCTCCCCCAAGGGCTGCATATAGATGTTAAATAATAATGGAGACAAGATCGATCCCTGCGGAACGCCACACGGTAAGGCGCGGGGGCTCGATGTTTCCTCCCCCAACACCACCCGCTGGCTCCTCCCCGAGAGGAATGAACGGAACCATTCAAGAACAGTCCCGTCCAGACCCCCCCGGTCACGCAGTCGTCTCAACAGCAGCCCATGGTCCACGGTGTCAAAAGCGGCCGAGAGATCGAGCAGGATGAGAAATGTCGAACATCCCGCATCCATCTCCCGGCGGAGGTCGTCCACCAAGGCCACCAACGCCGTCTCGGTGCCATAGCCGGGGCGGAACCCAGATTGAAAAGGGTCAAGGAGCCCGATATTATCTAGATGACCCTGGAGCTGGAGCGCCACTGCCCGCTCAATAACCTTCCCTAAAAAGGGAAGGTTAGAGACAGGTCGGTAGCTGGCGAGCGCGTCTACGTCCAACGATGGTTTTTTCAGCAGGGGGCGCACCACAGCCTCTTTTAAGCAAGGCGACAACCTCCCCTGCCGAAGGGACGCATTCACCACCCTCGCCAGCACCGTCCCCAACGTCTCCCCGGAAGCTTTTATTAACCAGGACGGGCATGGATCTAGTTGACAACACGTGGCCCTCACAGACCCCAGGACATCCACCACATCGGCTGGCGTCACTTCCTGAAACTCACCCCATAAAGATGGACCAGACGGACCCTCCGCCCCCCCGCGCTCTTCCCCTACTGCTATCAACCCAGCGTCGAAATCGGCCTGAATCCGAGCGATCTTGTCTGCGAAGTAGATGACAAACTCCTCACAGCGGGCCCGGGACAAGTCCCCATCCAGGCGGAGGGAGGCCGGACTAACCAGCCCCCGCACCACCCGAAACAGCTCCGCTGGACGCGACTTCGCAGACGCTATGAGGACGGCGAGGAATTCCTTCCTCGCCGTCCTCACAGCCTCCACATAGGACCGCAAATGGGCCCTATGGAGAAGACGATCGGAGACAGACCGAGTCCGACGCCAGCGTCGCTCTAGCCTCCTGCCCACACGCTTCATACACCGCAGCCCCTCAGTAAACCAAGGGGTCCTGCGGTGACGAGACCGAGGCAGAAGGCGCCTCGGAGCCACCCTGTCAATGGCCTCCTCCAGCAAGATGTTCCAATGCCGGACCAGCTCATCCACAGAGTGACCGTCCACATCCAGGGTAAGCTCCCTCAGGACCTCCTGGAACCGCTGGGGTTCCATCAGCCTCCGAGGGCGGACCATCCTAACTGGTCCCTTCCCCTTCTGGAGGGGGCGCGCTAAAAGACCGGCCTGAAGGAGGTAATGGTCCGTCCACGACAAGGGCACCGCTGTCACCTCCCCCACAACCGGACCCCCCGCCTCAAGGCCAGAGCCGAAGATCAGGTCGAGGATATGTCCCCCCACGTGGGTCGGGCAGATCACCTCCTGGGACAAGTTCATAGTTGCCATGGCGGCCATGAACTCCCGCTCCGCCCCAACAAGGCCGGCATCGGCGTGGACGTTGAAGTCCCCCAGAACCAAAGTCCTGGGGGAGCCCAACACCACCTCCGAGGCCAGCTCCGCTAGAGCGGTAAGGGATGCCGCCGGGCATGAAGGGGCCCGGTACACCAGCAGCACCCCTAGCTTGCCCCCAGCCAAATCGATCACCACGTGCAGAGCCTCTACACCCACAATCTCCGGCACTGGATACCTCCTAACAGGCCAGTCTTCCCTAAAAACAATAGCTACGCCTCCTCCCCGGCCGCTCATGCGGGGCTGATGCTGCACGGCATACCCAGCTGGAACCAGATCCGCCAAAGTTGGACCGGCCAGATCATCCAGCCAGGTCTCCGTGATGCATGCGAGGTCCACGGCCCCATCCACGATCAAATCGTGGATAATCGGGGCCTTGTTGACCACGGACCTCGCATTCATCAGCACCAGCCCCCCACGTGCGGACCCTGGACCCGGCACCTCCCTCCCCCTTTGTTTGTACGAACTCTTTGAATATGTTTCTCCCAAAGCACATACCAGGGTGTATGGTATCCTGCACTTACGTTGGTGTGCATATGTTTCCAGAGCGGCAGGAGAAAAGTTGTACATGCAAAGATTTACACAAAATTAAGGGGGTTGCCTTGTTGTACATATATTTCTGCAGAAGTAGTAGAAAATTGTACATTCACTTTATGTTTAGTGTGAAATTTATGTCTGGGTTATGAAATATGTGTACTTGAATTTCAGTGATGTGATGAACTGGCTTTAGCTTAACTTGAGAGACTTTAGAAGAAATTATGTGTAGATGCAGAAATTAAGGATGGTGGTGTTGTAGGAGTGGGAATTTAGTGTATTCCCCTTTAAAAAAACAGGGAAGGCTCTTATAAATTCGATTGTGCTCCAAAAAGCATGGAAATTCTAGTTTAAGGCTCCTGCCTTAATTTCCATGCCATGTAAGCAGTAAAGATGTTGTACAGTTTCAGAAATTGTGCTCAATTTCAACTTAGGCTCCATGCACCTACACTTTCTCTTGGTCTTTCAGCCCCAGTCCTCTTCCTCTGCAGGTTAGGGGGCAACACAGAAACTGGGGACCACCGGGGGTCATGGGGCACCTTGGCCGCAGATTTTCCAATGTTTTGCAACTTCTAGAAATTTTCCAATGTCCAGAATTGGTTTCCATCCAGAACATTCTAAAGTGTTTTTTTCCCCTGCTGCTTTTTCTGCACCTTTTCCCTTCCTTTTGAAGTACCTGACTTGTATTCATGCATGCACTTCATAGTTAACTCTCTGTACAAGGGTGAGTGAAATTCAGTGCAAGATTGCCAGAATCATAGAATTTTTTTTATAGCCAGGGTCAGGGCAGGTGGTAAATACCCAGATCAGTCAGTATGTTATTACCCAGATCACAGGTTGTGTCCTGATTCTCTAGGCTGGATGTAACTCTGTGCACAACATGTACAGCCCACAGACTGTATGTTCTCCTGGATCTCATGGAGGCCACCTTCCTGCTCTGTTCAAACTCAGAGACATCTGGCTCCTGTGGAGTAGAGAAACACATGGTTTTCTACAGAAGCCAGAGAGGACCAGGAAGTGTATAATATAAACCAAGGGACTTCTGGCTTAGATCACACTCTATTCCCAGTTTCCTGGCTCCCTTCCATAACACAAGTGCACTCTCTCACTCACTTGTGCTCACACATATACTCACACACACATTTCATAACATGGTGTCAAAATACCCAACTCCCTCTCTCCAATGAAGGGAAAAGGGGATGGGCAGAGACCTCTAAATTGCCAGGATAGAGAGAGAGCTAGGAAAGTAAAAATTCAGGGAAACGTTTGGCTAGAATGGCCAAAAGCAAGATGTGGGGCTGAACAGAAAGAGTGAGAATAGACAAAGGACCTAATAAAGACAGAGAGAACAGAAACTCCTCCAGAGAAAAACAGAAAAAGCTCAGCCCAGATAAATAAGCTTCTAGAGAGTGCCCAGAAACAGAAGGGATGATCATCTCTGTGATAAACAGACTGGATGGCTTTACACATTCTCAGACACAAAGAGATAAGAAACATCCTGAGGAGAGGAGATTAACCAATCAGGTGCTAGCAGGAGTAGAACAAAGTGGATGGGGGAGGCCACTGATCTGACTGCCATCTACTCCTGCTGTTTCTAGCAAACAAGCAGGATAAGGTGCTTAGGGGAGATGTAACTAAGGAATGCATTTCCAACACCCCTTCTCATCATTCCGTGCACCGAATCACTTATGTGCACTGCTGACAATTCCCAATGCTTCTCATAGCCTCTGGAAATTATCTCTGGGTAGCAGTTTGGTCAGCACATCTGCTATCATTTCCTCTCTAGGACAATAAATCACTTCAACAAATCCTTCTTCTTGCGCTTCTCGCACATAGTGATGCTTGGTGTCAATGTGCTTCGACTTTGGCTTTGCCTTTCCATTTTCGTAAGCTGAATGTAGCTTTCATTGTCCTCATACATCTCAGTTGGCTTTGGTTCATCTATTCCAAAGTCCTTTAGTAGTCTGTGTAGCCACACTACCTCTTGACATGCTTGAGTGGCTGAAATAAATTCTGCTTCTGTGGATGAAAGGGCAATTAATGACTGCTTCTGGCTAGTCCAACTGATTGCTCCGCCTCCATAGAGAAATACATTTCCACTCACAGATTTGCAGTCAGTCTTGTCTCCGGCCCAGTCCGCATCCATATAGCCCATCAATCTGGGGTTCTCGCTTGCTGGTAGTTTTAAGTTTAAATGCATTGTGCCCTTCAGGTACCGTGCTATTCTCTTGACTGCTATCCAGTCCCTTTGGGTTGGTGCACTTACTTTTCTGCTTAGTATTCCTACAGCAGCGGCAATGTCTGGCCTTGTGACGGTGGCTACATACAACATTTTGCCAATTGCAGTTCTGTACTGGTTGTCCTGTGGTAGGGGCTCGTCGTTGCCTTCCTGGCTTAGGAAATTTGTTTCCATAGGTGTCCCCACTTCATTAGCCTCTGTCATGCCTAGGCATTCTAAAATGTCCTTTATCTTTTGTTTTTGATTGAGAAGGAAACTTCCATCTTTTTCTCGTTCTATTTGTATTCCAAGATAGTAAGTGATACCTCCCAAGTCTTTCACCTCTATTTCTTTGTTCAGATTCCTGACGATTTCATCACAATCTCGTTTGTTTTCATGGCATACAATCAGATCATCCACATAAGTTAGAATGTATGTCCTCCTTTTATTTCTGAACCTTGAGTATAGGCAGGGGTCAGCTTCTCCCTGTATGAACCCCTCCTTAAGGAGCAATTGATTCAATTTTTCGTTCCAGGCTTTCGCTGCTTGCTTTAAACCATAGATACTCTTTTGAAGTTTGCACACAAGTTCCTCCTTCCCAGGTTCTTTAAATCCCGGCGGCTGCTGCATGTAGATATCCTCTTTGATATCACCATGTAGGAATGCAGTCTTCACGTCTAAGTGCTGCACTTCCATTTTTCTTGCAGCTGCTATGCTGAGGAGTGTTCTTATTGTGGTGTGCCTTACTACTGGAGCAAAGGTTTCGTCGTAGTCTTCGCCGTATTTTTGGGAATATCCCTTGGCCACTAATCTCGCTTTGTGGCGCGTGATTTCCCCTTCTGCATTATGCTTGGTCTTGAAGACCCATTTGCATCCAATGGCCTTTTTGTTTTCAGGTAGCTTTGTGAGTGTCCATGTTTTATTTTCATTAAGAGACTCAATTTCTTCCTTGGCAGCATCTCTCCATTTGCGCGCCTCACTGGTTTGCATTTTTTGAATGTCTTGCCATGTTGAGGGCTCCTGTGGTTCCTCCACTTTTGCCGCATAGGAGAATCTCGCTGCTGGCACTCCTTTGTTGTGTCTTTCAGAACGTCTCACTTCTGGTTCTGGTTCTGCTTCGGCTTCAGTTTCAGTATCAGCATCAGTGTTATCTTCTGGTTCCAGTTCTGGTTCTGCTTCAGTTTCAGCATCAGCATCAGTGTTGGTGTCAGTGCCCCCTTCTGGTTCAGGTTGATTGAACATGGTCAAATCAAATGAAACTTCAGCTTCCTCTTTTATCTGCAGTTCTGCAGTCTTTTTCTGTCTTGATGAACTTGGCCTCATTAGGTCTGGCATTTGATCAGTGCTTCCCTTTTCATTTTCATCAAAATAGACCACACTGCTTATCTTCACATTTCCAGTGTCAGTGTCCATTACTCTGTATCCCTTGCATCCTTGTGCATAGCCAACAAGTATCCCTTCTTCACATCTGGTGTTAAGTTTGGTCCTTTTGGCCTTTGGGATATAAGCATAGGCTTTAGAGCCAAACACTCTAATGTGCCCCACACTGGGCTTGTTCCCATGCCATAGTTCATAAGGTGTTGCTTTTGCACCTTTGGTTGGGAGCCTGTTCTGCAGGTATGTGGCAGTCATTACTGCTTCCCCCCAGTATTTGTTTGGCAGATTCGCATCCAAAAGCATACATCTCGCCATCTCTATGAGAGAGCGATTTTTTCTTTCTGCTACTCCATTTTGTTCTGGTGTATGCGGGATGGTTGTCTGGTGTTCAATTCCTTTTTGCTTCAAAAATTCTTTCATCTGTTTTGAAACATATTCACCTCCATTATCTGACCTTAGGATCTGAGGTGATCTTCCAAACTTATTGCTGGCTCTTGCAACATATTCCTTAAATTTCTCCAGCACCTGACTTTTCTCTTTAATCAAGTAAGTGAACGTGAACTTGGAAAAATCATCTATGAAAGTCAATGCATACTGGTTTCCTGCAATTGTTTTTGTCTTCATAGGACCACAGATATCACTATGAATGAGCTGTAGGGGGTGCTGTGTGGCTTCCTCCTTGCTCTGATGAAAGGAGGGCCTAGTTCCCTTTCCTTTTACACAGCAAACACATCTCTCATCTTTAGTTGCACATGAGTTCATTTTAAAATGTTTAACTAGGTCTGGAAGTGCATGCAACACATCTGCATTTCTATGACCCATCCTTCTGTGCCATTTGCTTTCACAGTTCTTATGTCTGCAATCTTTTGCAGCATTTGCATACTGATCCTGTTGCAAGCAATCTACCTTGAATAGGCCATTTGAATCCAGCATTCCTCGCATAAAAAGCTTCTTTTCCTTTGAAATTCTGCAATATTTCCCTTCAAAATGCACTGCAAAACCTTTCTGTACAGCATACTTGACACTTATAAAATTATGATCCAATTCTGGGACATATAGAGCTTCTTCAATGGAAATTTTCACTTGCTTTCCACCTCCCAGATTGCATAGAAGTTCAGCCCTTCCTTTTCCTTGGCAATAAACTTTCTCTCCATTAGCCAATCGTATAGGAGTTCTATAGGTCCTATCTAGATCAATAAATCTGTCTTTGTCCTTTATCAGATTTTTAGTTGCTCCAGAATCAACAAAGAAATCATGTGATGCAGTCTCATTTTCTTGTCCTTCCACGCTTTCAAGCTGAGAGGCTCTTTCCTCAATCAAGCTAAAAGCTAACTCATTGTCTGCCTTTTTCTTAGGCATGCTGCCTTTGTTCTTTGCAGAGAAGCTGGGAACTTGCTTAACTGGTTTTTCTGCAGTTTCTTGCTTTGTGCATTGATATGCAAGATGCGTAGTTTCCCCGCAAGTGAAGCAACGTTTTACTCTTGCAGATCGTTGCGATTTTGCAAAAGGCTTCTTATTCTCAGCAGCCTTGCAAGCAAACTCTGAGGAGATGTCTGGCTGTGCATTAGTTTGAGCCATATTAAATTCCTCAAGTTTCTGAATAACAACATCCAAAGATAGGTTATCCTGCATTTCTATTATCTGACAGACTGTTTGAAAAGTTAGTGGTAAAGAGTTCAGCAGAAATGCCACTATCAATTCATCTGGTAATTTCAGCTTTTGATTTTCCAATCTCCTGACTAGTTCAAGCAGGCCATTAACATGAGCTGAGAAATCTCCACTCTCATCCATTCTCATATTGCAAAGTCTTTTAAGCATTTGTATTTTTGAAATATTTGATTTCCCTTGATACAATCTCTGTAAAGCCTCCCACATATCCTTTGCAGTTAACTTGTCATGAATATGCACATGCAAACGCTGACTCACCGACATTGAGAGGATTGCCATGGCTTTATCATTTTTCTCATCCCAGAGTTCTTGTGCTGCTCCTGTTTCTGCAGGCCTTGTGGACTCCAGCATTTTCTTTAGGCCTAGTCCTCCAAGCGCCATCTTTGCATTGTAGCTCCAAGCTTCATAGTTTGTAGCTCCAGTGAGCTTCTCAGGAATGGAGATCTTCAGCACAGAATCCATGGTCACAGAGACTAAAATCTTTCTTTTCTTTTCTGCCTTTGAGATTAATGCTAGCACTCAATTATACTCACTCTGTGCTGCCTTTTGGGTTGCCTGGGCCCATAACCCTGTTGGAATGCAAGGACTGTGAGATAATTGCATTGATTAGCCCAATGCAGAGTTTACAGAAGAATGTGAGTAGCTAATCATTAATAAGCAGGCAGGAAGCATACTTAAGTTTAAGTAACTTTATTAAGAAATACATGTAGGATAGGAAAGGCCTACATCTATACTAAGTCCTAAGACTAGGTGTGTTCAGGAGGGAAGTAGAAGAAGCTCTCTGAATATCTCTCAGACACAAAGAGATAAGAAATATCCTGAGGAGAGGAGATTAACCAATCAGGTCCTAGCAGGAGTAGAACAAAGTGGATGGGGGAGGGGTTCCCTGATCTGATTGCCATCTACTCCTGCTGTTTCTAGCAAACAAGCAGGATAAGGTGCTATGGGGAGATGTAACTAAGGAATGTATTTCCAACAGTTTCCTTCCCCCAGTGTGAAAGGGGAGGAAGGGATTTGGAGGCAGATTTGGAGGGAGATTTGGAGGGCTGCTAGTATACCATGCACCTACCTGTACAACAGCATCCCTACATGCTCTGGTAGTATTGTGGTCCCCAAATACATTAGTCTTGAGGGATTTCAATATTCACGCCAATGCCAACCTTGGAAGGGCAGTGAGTTCATGGCCATCATGGCAACCATAGGCCTATCTCAAATGGTCATCAGCCCAACACACAATGCGGGACATACCCTGGACCTGATTTTTTTCTGCACCATCCTTGAGGCGGTGTTCTCAGTGGTCGTACCAAGGCTGTGAAGCTCCCTTCCAGCAGAGGTCTGTGTGGCCCCGGACCTCTCCTCCTTTAGATGCCAATGTAAGACCTAGCTGTTCCGCCAGGCTTTCGGTGAGGGAGATGGGTCAGGGTGGGGGGGCTGGTGGGGGAGCTTTTTTTTTTTTTTTAATCTCTGGTGCCCCACCATGAGTCTGTAGTGCTATTTTATATTTCTTGTATATTTATTTTTATTGTATTATTGTATTTTATATGTCTACTTTTATATTGTCAGCCACCCCGAGCTGCTATTAGCAGGAGGGGCAGGGTATAAGTATGTCAAATAAACAAAACAAACAAATAAATAAGAGTTTCCCCAGATTTGTTCTGGGTGACAAACTCTGGGAAACCCATGTTTACCCCATGGCTAGCTATTGGGTTTGAGTGAACAAAGGTAATGCTCCTGTGACCCACGCAGCACCCACTCATGGAGCACAGCTGAGAATTCCAAAGTGCATTGCGGGGCAAGACAGAAAGGTGCTTGGCAACTGGTGGCCACACATCTCCTGCCCATAGAAATGGCAGCAGCCAGCCATGCCAGCATACTGGTCCACCACTCATAGGCACTGTGGGCAGGGGCCATGGCCTTTGCAGGTCACAGGAACTGGCCACGAGCACTGGGGAGCGCAGATTCCTCAGCGCTCACGCCGGGGACATGTCCGTTTCAAAGGCCAGCCAGGCATGCTTCCCCCTCCCACATGTTCTGTGGCAAGGGGGGCGTGAGGTGGCTGCCATGGTAGCCGTGCTGGGAGCCACCCTTTAGAATTGCTCCCCACACACTCCACCTGAGTGAGTGCTCCGTGGCAGTGCCACCCAACAACCATGGACTACCCCTCAGCCTTGCTCATTTAAAAACACCCCTCTGTGTTAGCCAGTTGGAATGGTGGCAAGTGTTTTTGTTTATTTAATTTATTTATTTCTTTTATTTACATTTTTATCCTGCCTTTCCCATTAAGGCTCAATATACAAAAACATATTCAAAATAAAACAAAAAAATCCCCCTAACTCCTAATATAGTAGGATACATAAATAAAACTAAATAAAAATGAGTAAAATCTCCACCACACCTCCCAAAACCATACCTCTGCCTGATAAATGCCTGGCCAAACAGAAAGGTCTTACATTGCCTCCGGAAGATGAGCAAACTTGGGCTTAGACGAACCTCCAAGGGAAGGGAGTTCCATAATCATGACACAGCCACCAAGAGTGTCCCTCTGTGTGACCTTTTTGTACAAACTTGATGGGCAGATGGTACCTAGGGTTGAACTTTGCTTTTTGCCTGATTCCTATCAGAACTAGGCATTATGTCCAGTCCAAACAAAATTGGAATAAACTATCAGTCTGATCATTCATTCTGATGCTGCCACCATTTTGGGTACAAGCAGTACCATTTTGCACATGTGCAAATCGCCAGTGGCCATTTAGCACATAACCTGTAAAAAAAAAAAAAAAATCGACCAGGGGCCTGAATCATTTCTGATCAGACCTGAAATATCAAACAACTGTTCTGTTTTTGTGGACTTTTTGACAAAAACAGAACAGTTGTTTCAATCCAACCCCAATGGCACCATCCAACCCCAATGGCTAAAGAGGAAAGCTTTTGCTGAATCAATCAGCTGGCTATAGCAATAAGCTGCCTCTCTCAGAAATGCAAAACTGAAACAAAAAAGACAAATAAAATGAAAGATGAAATTGTCAGCTGGAGTAAACTGTACTCTAGTTCCATTGAGCTAGCCCAATTTACCCTGGTGGTGATTTGGCCATTAATCCCCTTACTCTTACAGACGGGACACTCCTCCACTATTAAAGTCAATGGAAGTTTGGCCTCCTTTCACCATAATTGCCTCTTCTTCCGTCTGCACCAAAGGAATCTTCAATCAGCTGCTTATAACTGCTTCCACCAGCTTTAAGGTTGCTTTGCACCTCTCTCATCAGGAACCAGGCCCATGACTGAGTCTAAGCCTCTGATTTCAACAAAAGCTCACCTCAGTGTGACATGGAGCAACCTAATGGGGCTGCTGCCCCTTTAAGAGACCAGCAAGTGCCAGCCTAAGGACTGGCAGTTTGTGCCTGGTAAAGCTGGGTATGGGCTTGGCAGAGCCAGACATGTAAAACACAGGTGAAGCCAAGAGTTAAATGTGGGGTGCTACTGGCCCTTTAAGGACTGACTGGTCTGTCAGTCATGCCCACTCCTTGGATATAAGGAGAGCCAGAGAGAGACCAGTCCATGCCTGGATGTGGAGAGGAGAGGAACTCTGCTGGAGAGCTGCTCTGCTGAGGATTTTTCTCCATGGTGCTGACTCCTGGGCTGGGCAACTAAGGACAGCCCAGTTCATGGGCCATAGAGACTTGGGCTAAGGAACAGCCTGCCAGAGGCACTCTCCAGGGTACTGAAAGAGACTCTGGTGTGGTGTGCTGAAACCCCACTAGGAACGGACAAGTGGCGGTTGCTACTCCCCTGGGTGGGTGCCTGGTAAAAAAAAGCTGTGGGTAACAGCTTGAGAACTGATGCCCAACTAGGTTAGTTAGGAATGGGGTTGCCAAGGGCTGCTTCCTGGCATTTGTGAGGCTGAGTGGAGACTTTGGGAAAACAGAGTACTATGGATGGTATGTGGCCTATGTGTCTGGGGGAGAACTGCGTGCACCTTTAGAAACTGGATACTGCTGGAGAGACTGTGCATATAATAAAGACTAAAAAGTGAATTCCCTAGAAGCAAGTGTCTATAGAGCTAAATTCCCAACAGAGCCAGGGATTTGGGTCTGATCCTGAAGGGACTTACCCTGGCGGGACCGTGCCCTGCTACATCCAGTATCTGTCCTTTATTCTGCCTTTCTTTCCACACAAGTGTGACTGGGGGGGGGGGGGAGGGCCGCAGAGGGGCAGACTTTAATAATAATAATAATAATTCAAGCACCCTCTGCTCCTTTATTAAAGTTAGAGACAAAGTAGTACAGTGATATCTTTTATTGGACCAACTACCGTTGGTGGAGAGGTAGGCAAGGACCTCACAGGGTCAGTGTGAGATTTGAAAGCTGCCTCCACCAACTGTAGCTGGTCCAATAAAATATAGCGCTGTACTACTTTGTCTCTAGCCTATATTTGGAACCCATGCCATTGGCAACCTTACTTTCTCTATTAACTTTGGAAGGTTTTAGGTTGGCTTTTAAAATGCATGAGTCTCCAAATGTCCAGCATGAGAGGATTCACTTTAGAGTAGACAGGCAGTAGAACCACACGGGACATAAAAGGGGTTCTATGAAATGCAAGACTCCTATTGCCTGGCCCCAGGTTCCCGTGTCAAAGGAAACAGCTAGGTGAAGATCTTTCTAACTCGTGCCTGCAGGGTGTAGGTGAAAAGCCCGCCCCTGTCCGCAGTTTCACTGGTTCATTAGTTAGAGCTGTGTGTAGAAGTCACCCCCACCCCCACCCCTTTGAGTGAGATTCTCAGCTCAGCCGATTCCTCGGAGTGCGTGGGAAGGAAGCCTCCGCCGCCCCACATTGCTGCAGTGCACTCCGCAGGGCCAGAGCGGGAAGCGCAAGCCCCCAGTGCGTTGACTCTCCCTACTGCGGCTCCCACTTCGCTAGCTCAGAACTTGGGAGCCCAGGGCAACATCAGCTGGCCGAGTGGTGGCGCAGCAGAGAGCGGAGACTGCAGCCGGCCAGCACGGGACTGGGATAACAGAGAAGCGAGCTTGTTTGAACTGGGAAACTGGAGCCGAGAACTGATTTCCCTCCGGGACTGTTTCCTGGGCGTGTTAGCGCTTAAGTTCGGAGGCTCTGGCTGGGGGGAAGAGAGTGTGCTTCTCTCCGGGTAAGCTCGACCTGCGCTGCACCCCGAGGCACCGCTGCCTGGAGAGAGGGGAGCTGATCCTGCCCGGAGGCAAGAGCAGCATCCCGAACAGCTCAAGGCGGGCGGCACCGCGGCCGAGCAACACTTTGGGAAGAGGCACCGAGACCTTGCTGTATGCGAGAGCGCGCGCGTGTGCCGCATGGGATTTCAGAACTTGGATGAAGTGTGGAAATAGACCGAGTGTGCATCACATTTCTGGATGAACCTAGCGCTTGGCTTACTAGCCCACAGCCAGAGTGGCGTGTGTGTGTGTGTGTGTGTGCGTGCGTGCGCGTGTGTAAAAACACTCATTACAGCATGTAAGAACTGTCTATGTGTGACCCACTCTGATGCCATATCCCAGTGGAGTGCATGTGTGTGATACAGGGTGTGGGCACCTGGTGTGATATCTCAGTGCAGTGTGGGTGTGTTTAACACTCATTGTAACACAGTGAAATCCGCCTGTGTCCAGTGTCATATCCAAAGTTGGTGTGTGTGCGTGTGTGAGACCCTGATCCTGCTGTGATATCCCAGTGTTGTGTGTTTGTGAATTGTGAGACACACCCTGGTGTATGTGGTTGTGGGTGTGTTTGCAATCTCAGCCCCTCCCACTTACACTCCCCGGAGCTCTCCATTTCACTGCAAGAAGCCAGCTCCTTGTCAGTCTGCCCTGAGCATGTGCATAATGTGCAACCTTATCCTGCCTCTCTCTTTTTGTTTGGATTCTCGGTCCCACTAGCCCCTCTTGGGTTGAGTTTCTTGCAGTCTGGTGAGGGGACAGAGCAGAGATCCAGCCCTCTCCATGGAGCCTGAGCAAAGACTCTGAGGAGCACCTCACCTCTCATCTGCGCTACAAAGGGAAAAGACACCTGGCCAATGCCGGGTAACAGCAGCAGCCCCAACTGCACAGCCTACAGACCACATCTCCCAGGGGAAGTCTTCCAGCTGCTCCTCATGGTCCTGCTAGTCATTGCCATCACTCTGGGCAATGTGGTGAGCCTCTTGGTCTTCCTTGGGGCCAGGCAATTTCGGACCTCCCAGGGCTACTTGAAAGCATCTCTGTCCCTGGCTGACCTGGCTGTGGGGCTTGTTGTGGTGCCCTACTCTGTCTACAGGGAAGCAAGCAACCTGGCCTATGGGATGGCTCAGAGGAACAGCAGCTATAGCCCATCCTTACCCTGCTTCATCACTGGGCTCCTCTTTGCAGGCTGCACCCTTGTGTCCATCAGCACCATCTTCCTGCTGTCAGTGGAGCGGGGTGTAGCAGTGCTGAAGCCCCTGCACAAGAAATCAGTGATCACCAAGCAACGGACAGTGTGTCTCATCCTCATCTCGTGGGCCATAAGCTTCACCCTTGCGGTGGTGCCTATGCTCTCCAGCGTGGACATCACCATGCAGTACAACCCCTGCACTAAGATGTGCAACTACGCCTTCTCTGCAGACAGTCTGCCTAGCCCCTCTTGGAATGT
The DNA here is from genome assembly GCA_003113815.1 of Sphenodon punctatus. NCBI lineage: Eukaryota > Metazoa > Chordata > Lepidosauria > Sphenodontia > Sphenodontidae > Sphenodon > Sphenodon punctatus. Next base: position 1,618,236 of record QEPC01004800.1, on the reverse strand, counting down.
CATGCTGATCTACCCGGCCTTCGACTTTGTTCTGTTGGGTGCCACCCTTGCCATCAACTCTGCCACCTTTGCCTCCCTCCACCAGTACTGCAAAGCCCGGCAGAAACTAGGGGACCAGTCACTGGCTAGCGGCAACCAATTGTCCTTCTCGGAGATCACTGCTGCCAAGACCATTGGGGTCCTGACCTTCGATTTCTGGGCCTCTTTCAGTCCCATTGCTGTGTTTGTGGTGGGTTCCGTGATGGGCTACAAGTGGTGCCAGTTCTCCTTCTATGCTTTCTGGATCCTGACCTCCAACAGCTGTTGGAACGTGGTCATCTACAGCGCCTGGGACCCCAAGTTCCGGCAGGGAGTCAGGGAGCTGTTCAACAGGAAACCTGAGGCCCAGCACCCCAGCCGCTCTGGGGAGGGGGATAATTCTTCCACAGCCTGTGTGTCTGTGCTCAAGGAAATGTTCCAACCAGAAACAGCTTGAAGGGAACCCACTGCATGCTACAAAGAAGGCTCTTGTGTTCCTACAGCAGACCCCTGCAGCTGGTGCAATCTGGGAGTTGTAGCTGCCACTCAGCTCTGCTAAGCTGAACTGATGAAAAAGCCTTTATCAGCAGGGGGTGAAAATGGGGCCTAAGGGGGACACTGTCCCCTGAATTTTGGATACAAGGAACCATCTCCATCTTGATTTCAGCCCCTTACTCCAGTACCTGCATTGGGCATAAATTTTTGGTGAGTGGGATGGGACTTTGGGTATAAAGGTGGAAGACTATTCTCCCTCTCTGGACTGTTGTTGCTCAAACATCTATAAGGGTAGCTTTCTGGAACTCATGACTGAAGATAAAAAGTGAAGAGTCATTTTGTTTGAAACACAAGCTGTCTCTCCCGACAGAACTTGGAAACTGGCTTAACTCATGCATTGCCATGCTTTCTATAGCAGAGATTTCAATTGGTTGGATGCATTGTTTCAAATATGAGTACAATGGAGAAAATATTATTTCAGGCAATTTCCCCACCACTAAGCCTCCAGCAGTGATCAGAATGGGTTTTGTTTTCCCTCTGAACTGAACTGCAGGATGGGCATTTTAATGTTACCATATCCTCATGCTGTGGATCTATCCAATAATGGTAATAATGTTTGATTGTTATTGCTAATTTAAAATGATGACTAGTAATGCCATAAATGTACTAGATGCTTTATAATCATGACAAAAAATAGGATCCATGTGGAAATTGTGATCTCTAGGCTATATCCTATGTCCCTAGAACTGAACCACTGCACTGAAGCCTTAGTGATGGTCTATAAACAGGGCCAGCCCTACGGAAAGGCTGGGAATGGGATGGGGTCAAGCAGTGCCCCATTCCAGCAGCTGCACCTGCAGGAATTTCAGCAGCATAGCTCCCCCTTCTTCTTGAAGCTTCCCCTCCCACTACCCAATGGATTGTGTTAAGCCTGAATTACTTACCCCAGGATCGGACCCCGAAGCAGGTTAGGTGTATGCCCGTGTCTGAGAGCTAATTCCCAGTGCCACACCAGTGCTTCCTACAGGCCTAGGTGGCAACCCGGCTACAGAGACCTGAACAGCTGGAGCATTGGCAGAGAGGCACTCTGTTTAGATGCTCCAGAAAACAGTCTTTGGCTGATAAATGTTTGGGCTTTCATAGGGCATTTTCACACAGACACTTATCCCGGGACTATAGTGTTAATCTCGAGATAGTTTGTCTGTCTAAACGCTGCATACAGTGATTACAGTCCCGGGCAAACAGAAAAATCCAGTGTTTACAAAACCCAATTTTTGAGGTTTTGTAACATCCGGATGTTAAACTATCCTGTGATTATGTCCATCTAAATGACTTATCTTGAGATAGTCAACTATCCCAAGATTAGTGCCACAGAGTCTTATGGCAAGAGCTGACATCCTGTCTGGAAATAAAGTTATCATTGGACAGAAATGTCTGTGTAAACAGGTACCACTTTGTAATCACTGGATAACAATCCTGAAATAGTTTCCTCCTAATCCCATGGTAGTTTGTCCATCTGAAAATGCCCACAGAGTTGGCAGGTGGCAATTCCTGTCCATTAGCCATACCTGATAAGTGCATCCCACCCAGAGTATAGCACCATGAAGCCATCACACTTCTGGAGAACTACCGAAGATTTTCATTTTCTGAGCAGTTTCATATGGAAGGGCCTGGTTTTGCCCAAACACAAAATGCTGTCATTATTTCTGTAAACTTGAATACTAATTAGCAATGGGTGGCCACTTAAATTGACCAACACCAACACACACCCCACCCACCCCCCGCAGTGTTCTGTGGTCACACTGCTGTGGGGGTGGGGGTGCAGATGGGGGCAAACTCATCCCCCATCCATGCCCCCACAAGGAGCAACCTGCGTTTTTGCCAGTTGCTCTGTGCGGGGTCAGGGGGTGGAGGTGCGTGTTCCATGGGAACGCACACGCCCACCCACCCACTGTCACTTTCGAATGGGACACACCCACCATGTCCACTGCATGCACATGAGTGAGTGCATCTCGTGTAAAAAAAAGGCTGGTGTTAACAAGTGACAGACACACTACCCACTCAGAAGTGAGTGGGTAGTGTGTCTGTTAGGTCAAGAGTTTTGTTTGGTGCACCCACAATGGAGGCTCAAGCAGTGGGGAGCCTGTCATGGGTACAGCTAAGTGTTTCCCCACTCCTTCCATGTAGCTGTTGTGTTGTCTGTTAGCTATGTGGAAGGGGGGAGCCTGAAGGATTGGAAGCTGTGGCAGAGAGAGGACCTGCAGCCCAGGTCCTCTCCCTGCCACAGTTTCTGCTGCTGCGCAGGGGGCAGCAGGAAAAAACTCCTTCCCCATGCCCACCATCCTCCTCAGCCACAGATCTCCCTGCCTGCAGTCTGTGCTCTGATGAAAGTGCAGGGGGAGGATTTATGGAAGTGTGTAGATTGTCCTTCCCAGCTGTGATCTCATTGGAGTGCAGACTGCAAGAGCTTTGCCCAGGGACAGATTGGGAACATAGCATGTTTTTAGACAAGTGCCTCCCCACCCATTACCCACCAATCACCCGCCCACCATGCATGTTGCAAGGCTGCATAGAGTGCCAATGTGGCCCTGCAACATGCATGGTGGGTGGGTGATGAGTGGGTAATGGGTGGGGAGACGCTTGTCTAAAAACACCCTTAGAATGGTCCTGGAAAATATTCTGAAAGTGGCCCATGTTGCCCATCCGATAGTAGTCTTATAACCTCATTTTTTAGAATGAAATATATATATATATATATATATACACACACACACACACACACACTTATATTTCTTATGTATATAATATTAAAATGTATGTATAAATTATGCATATATGTGTGTGCATTTTCACAAACACACACACACACACACACCAAAGAAGGTGTGTGTGCATATACATATACATATACAGTGCATTATTTAAGTTAAGCATGGACAAAGGCTGAGTGAAATGTACACTACTAAACTAAACACTGTAAATGTTCTTCCTTCCAAGAATACTAGCTTCATTAACACTTTCATGGAGAATTAACAGATCTGGTTGTATGCACTGATGTTGTCAAATAACAATTTTTATGACTTTTTCTTTTAGTTATGCCTTAGGAATATTTTAAACAGTAATGTGTCTAAGATCTTTCCTATTCTAAAGCTCAAAGGTAAAGGACTTTATTATGTTCTCAAAAAAGGGGGGAAAGCTGACTGTGACAGCAGAATCCATCTATATTACTTTGTATGATTCATACATAGAAGAGATGCTGGAAAAACTGCAATGAATTAAATAAAATGCCCTTCAGCAATATAATTGCATGTTGAGGTGCAAGAATGGTGGACAATAGTGAAATCACCTATTAATAAATACAAGCTAAAACTGACCAAAGGCATTTGCCTAGCTGAAGCTCTCTGAATGTTATTTAAGAAAATCAAAAGGTTGAAGTAATTGTGTTCAGCATATGACATTTTTAAAAGTCTGTGACCTGTACTTCCAATTTTGCAACACTGATTAGTATCTTCCTCTTCTTCCTGTCTACCATACTTACATTTTGGAAACATTAAAAAAAAAATAAAAAAAAATCTTGAGCCAAGTCTTAAAAAAAAATAAAAAAAATAAACTGTGAGGTAAATGACGTCTCTCGTGTGTGTAAGCAAAAGGTAATTTACAGACCATAAACACCACCACAGATCTAAATCCCCAGACTACAGAAACGTTGTCCATTTCCATGAAATCTTCCAACGCCAGGGTTTCAAAATGTAAACTAACTCCAAAATGCACATCAGTAGCATAAACAAGAAATCATCACAACCAGCCACATTCTAAAGAAAAGGCTCCTTTGCCCAGCTAAAAATACTCAAATCAGTTAAGAAAACAAGTGCACCAAAAGCTAGAACCACTCAAGGCAAAAGGAAAAACTTACTGAGCCCAATGGAAGGAAAAGATGGGTTTTCTTTCACACCAATACCAGGCTTAGGAGAGTTCCCAGGAAGACACTGGGGTAACTACCAACCCTGGCAAGGGGACAAGTGGAGCCTTCTCTAATATTTGAGATCCTCAGTGTGGGAAGTAAAAAGAGGGCGATCCAACTTGAAGAGTAAGAGACATAGGGTAATTTCAGATGTTACGAGATCACGGTCAACCACAGCGAGTCTCCTGTGGTGATCGTGATTCCCATAACATCTGATGTGCATTCCGCCAGATGTTCACCCAAGTGAACCTCCGGCGGGAAACACATTGACCACGACTCTGGACTGCCGGCCACCCAGAGGTCCAGAATCGTGGTTAATTGGCCACAATCTGGGATGGGGCAAAAGTAACATCTGTTACCTTGCCCCATCCCGGATCATGGCCCAGACCGCGGGACGGAATCAGGCGCAGCAGCCAGATTGGCTGCTGTGCCCGCCCATCTCCCAGAGGACAGGCGGGCGGGGAAGTGTGGGGGGGCGGGGCTGTGTGGCCACACGTTGCACCGTGCAGCCCCTTCCCAATCCCCAGAGAGAATCAGGCCGGCATGTCTAAAGGATGGCCGGCCTGATTCCTCACCGGGATGCGCAATGGATCCCGATGCGTGATTTAATGTGGCAGGCCACTTGGCCCGCAACATCTGAAATCACCCCTAGAGGGAAGGAGATTTCTAATGACCAGCATTTGTATCAGGATTGTTATTAATTATTAATTATTATTATTATTAGCATTTATATAGCACCAGTGATGTACCTGGCACTTTACAAAAAATAAGATAGACACGGTCCCTGCCCGAGAGCTTACAATCTAAAGACAGGGAGGGGAGACAGGGAAGGGGGAACAGAGGGAGAGACAAGGGAAATGACATTCATGAGGATGCGAGAACTCTGGTACACTTTCTTGGCTTGGTTACAGTAAATTGGGAGTTTACAGATAGCACGTGGGGATAATCCTGGGTGGGGATGATTAGCAGGAGTTAGGAAGGGCAGAGCAGAAGTGGTGGGTTTTGAGGAGGGACTTGAAGGTGTGGATGATGGGGGCAAAGTGGACAAGGGCAGGGAAGGAGTTCCAGGCATGCGGGGCAGCGAGGGAGAAGGGACGAAGGGGGCTTGGGGAGCAGGGGAGGCGTGGGAGGGTGAGAGAGGGGATGGAAGAGGAGCAGAGTGCTTGAACAGGAGTTCGGAGGGAGATCAGGGCAGAGAGGTAGGGGGGAGCGAGGTTGTGAAGGGCTTTGTAAGTGAGGACCAAGAGCTTGTACAGAATACGCTCGGAAGAGGGAGCCAGTGGAGAGAGGAGAGGAGAGACTACACATGGTCAAAGCAATGGGCTAAGTGGATGATCCTGGCAGCAGAGTTTTGAACAGAGATGAGGGAAGGAAGGTGAGAGCAGGGAAGGCCAGCAAGGAGGAGGTTACAGTAGTCGAGGCATGAGATGACTAGGGCATGGATGAGAGTTTTGGCAGAGGAGACAGACAGAAAAGGGAGGAACTTAACAATGTTGTGGAAGGAGAAGAAGCAGGATTTGGCAACAGAGTCAATGTAGGGTTTGAAGGTAAGATGTGAGTCAAAAATGAAGCCCAAGCTATGGGCTTGCCAGACAGGAAGAATGGAGGCCCCGTCAATGGCAATTGACAGGGAAGAGGGAGAGGAAGGATTGGGAGGGAAGATAAGGAGTTCCGTTTTCGCCATGTTCAGTTTGAGTTGGCATTGAGACATCCAGGCAGAGACATCAGAGAGACAGTTGGTGAGACGAGCTTGAACAGAGGGGGAGAGGGAAGGAGTGGAGAGAGAGAGTTGAGTGTCATCAACGTATAGGTGGTATTGGAACCGTGGGAGGCAATGAGTTTGCCTACGGATTGGGTGTAGATACAGAAGAGGAGAGAACCAAGGACACAGAGCCTTGGGGAACCCCGACCGAGAGGGGTAGGGAGGAGCAGGGGGAGGAGTTAGGAAGAGATACATTGAAGGAGCGGTCAGAAAGGTAGGAGGAGAACCAGTCGAGGACAGAGTCCCAGAATCCAAGGGAGTGAAGCAATTCAAGCAGGAGCAAGTGGTCAACAGTGTTGAAGGCAGCAGAGAGATCAAGGAGGACAAGAATAGAGTAAAGGCAGTTGGATTTAGCTATAAGAAGATCATTGGTGATCTTAACAAGAGCGGTTTAAGTGGAGTGAAGGGGGCGGAAGCCAGATTGGTGTGGGTCAAGGAAGGAGTTGGCGGAGAGGAAGTCAAGGCAATGGGAGTAGACAACCCGTTCGAGGAGTTTGGAAGCAAAAGGGAGGAGCGAGACAGGATGGTAATTAAAGGGTTCAGAGGGATCCAGAGTGGACATTGCGGATGGGGGAGCTACTCCAGAGGTGGAGATTAAAGGAGGAGACTAAGGAGGTTAAAAAGGTTAAAAAGACCCCCACAAAACCACTCCTCTCCCCACACAAGGCACACAGACACCCCCATTGCTGGGTGATTAATGAATGGGCAAGGAACACCAGGCAGCCTAATCGATCAGCAAAGCTAGTCTGGGAGCTGGGGAGGTGCCTCCGCAGGTGAAGGTCTCTTGGGTGCAGGGTGCAAGAGGCAGCAGGGAGGCCCTGTGGAAGGAAAGCAGCAGGCTACCTGGATCTCCCCATTTGGAAATGGAGACAAGAAACTCTCATCAGGACTTATCACAGACTGTGACACTGAAGCACCTCAATGGGGAAGTCCCCAACATGTCCGGTAGATCCATGCGTCACAGGGAAGGAAAAGGTCCCCCCCCCGGACTGTGATGAGCCCTGATGAGAGTTTGTCTCCATTTCCAAACAGTGAGATTCAGGAAGCTGCTGTTTTCATCCCCTATAAGCTTCAGCTGCTGCTTTCGCCGAAAGCTTCAGCAACAGAGGTATAGAGGATTCAGGATCAGAAAGCGAGACCAGAAGGTCATCTGCATATACTGCCGTTTTATCTTCTTGATCTTAATTCCTTTATTATCTTGATTTTATAATATTGCACATAGCAGCGCCTCAACCAGCAGACTGAATAAGACTCATGATAGAGGGCACCCTTGCCTTGTACCGTCTATTTATGTTGAAGGGTGTAGTGGAATCCCCATTAATTTGAAGTTGTGATTAAGGACATTTGTACATCACTCTGGCCCATAATTGGAAGCGGTTGCCCAACCCTATTTTACATAAGATTTTTTTGAAGGCACACTTCCTCTACTCTGTCAAAGACCTTCTCCACATCCAGTGATACTAGTGATGCTGTCAAATTAAGATTTTTTAAAAATTCGATATATGACATTCACTGGCTACCGTATATTATCACCATCTCTCCCTGGTATAAATCCCACTTGATCCGAGTGGATAATTTCTTTACTGATTGTTCCTAATCTTGACACTAATGTGTTAGGAAAAAAAATAAAATCAACATTTAATAAAGAAATAGGCCTATAATTACTGCAGTCAAGGGGATCTCTACCTGGTTTTGGACACAACATTATTCTAGTCATGCAAAATGTGGGAGGCATACCATCTTCCTTCATTATCTGGGGGAATTGACCAGGAGGGGTGCTATCATGTCTGACGTCCTTTTTGCACAGATGGGGGTGGGTGGGGGATGGGTGTTTTGGCACGGTGGGTGAGTGTCACACCCACCTCACCTCCTCCAGTTTTGTGGAGGGCTCCGTGGGAGCACGCACGCATCCCCACCCATCCCGCTTAGTGTTCACAGGAATGAACACTGAGCAGACACCCATCCACCCACCCACCGCCAGCTGTTTACATGGATGCCCCCACACACACACCCCTGCCCGAACACTGAGCGGGGGTGGGGGGGGCATAATTCTATAGCAAATTACTTCTTGAGAGCTGGACACTATGCTTCTATTAATGCAGTCTAAAATAGCATTAACCTTTTTAGCAGTTGCATCACACTGCTGACTCATGTTCAGCTTGTGATCAACTACAACCCCTAGAACCTTTTCACATGTACTGCTGCCAAGCCATGTATCACCCAACCTATACTTGTGTATTTGATTCATACATCAGTCAGGGAAGGGGAACAATTAAAAGGGGCTGGGCCATAAAGACAGAGGAACAAAGGGAAGGGAGGGGGCGAGAATAAAAAATAAAAAAATAAAAAACAGTAAAGTAATTTTAAACACTATTACTCACCCCAAAGAGGAGGAATCCAGTCTGTCCCTCCAGGCAGCTGCAGAAGCTTTGTTTCCTGCTTTCAGTCTCCATTTTACCCTCCTCAGGAGCTTCTCTCTCTTTGTCCTCCCTCTAGTAAAGTCCAGAGGCTTCCCTTCCCCCCTGCCTTTACCAGAGGGGAGGGGACAGAGACAGCTCCTCTCCTGAGGTGGGAAAACTGCTTTCAGAGCACCTGGAAAAGGTGCCCTGAATAGCTTTAAAACTGCTTCCTATTGGCTGGGATCCTCCATAGGAACCCAGCCTGGAAGCCCCTGGCACCACTCCAATCCCCCAGAAAGCACTGCTTTCACAGAGCGCTGTCCCGAGCATGCTCTCTGGGGGAGTGACTCTTCTAGAGTACCCCCTCCCCTCCTGCCTCTGGCACACCCAATCGGGGAGGAGCAGGAGGGGAGGGGGAAGGAGGAGGAGACTGCACAGGGAGCTGTTTGCATTTCCCACCTCCCCCTGCAGGTCAGCTCTGGGCTTTGCTTCACACTCACTCTAAGCAGCCTCTCCCCTCCCTGTCAGGTGGACAAGGAGCTGCTGAGAGAGTGGGGGGGGGGAGAGTCAGTTTTTTATCTGGCCCTAATCAGCGCTGGCTGGCAAGGAGCCAAAAGCTGATGCAGCCAGTAAGAGGGCTGCCTAGAGCCTCTCCCAGCACATACAGGCGCTGCAGTGCTGGGAGGCTTGGAAGGGGGGAACAGGAAGCCTGGCTCAGGGTGAACTGCAGCTAGGGTGATTTGGAGTGGAGGGGGAGGGCGTTTGCCCAGACGCCCATACACAGGATCTGCCCCTGGCATAGCTTCGAATCCAGGAGCACCCCCCAGGGCTCTGCACAGATGGAGCCAAAGGAGGAGGAACCCCTCACCCAGCTCACCGACCCCACCAACCAGCATCACCTCCATCTTGTTGGGATTGAGCTTCAACTGTCTTGACCTCATCCAGTCTCCCACAGTCACCAAACACCAGGACAGCAAGGAGACTGCAGGGTCTGGGTCTGGGTCTGATGAAATAGACAAATAAAGCTTGGTGTCATCCGCATATTTATTTTATTTTAATAATTTATATCCCACCTCCTCCTGCTAAAAGCAGCTCAAGGCAGCTAACAAATATTACAGTAAAATATAAAAATACAAAAATATAGTAAAATAAATAATAATACATATAAGAAATATTATAAAACCAATGGTGGAGTATACGAATATACCAACAGACAAACAAAAAACCCCTCCCTAACCTTCCTCCCCCCCACCCTTACCCATCTCCCTCACCAAAGGCCAGGCGGAACAGCCAGGTCTTACATTGACACTGAAAAGAGGCGAGGTCCTGGGTCACCCAGGCCTCTGCTGGAAGGGAGTTCCACAGCTTTGGTGTGGCCACTGAGAATGCCCTCTCCATAGTCGCCCTCCAGAATACCTGGGGGACTTTGAGGAGGGCACTCCCTGATGATGGCAGGGGTCGATCCAGAGCTCGGGGACTGAGACGATCCCGTAGATATGAAGGTCCCAGACCTTATAGGGCTTTATAGGTAAGTACCAACACTTTGAATTGGGCCTGGAAGACTATAGGAAGTCAGTGAAGAGAACAGAGAACCAGTGTTATATGCTCCCAGCAGCCTGTCCACCAGCTGCAGTCTCCGAGCCGTCACCATGGGTAGCCCCATGTAGAGCGCATTGCAATAGTCCAGTCTTGAGGTGATGAAAGCATGGATGATGGTGGCCAGGTCCGAGTCCGAGGTATACAACCAAAGCCGCCTCACCAGATGTAATTGGCAAAATGCGATCCTCGCCACAACATCCACCTGAACATCCAGGTGGAGCCTTGAATCGAGGAGCACTCCCAGACTGCAATCCTGGGGGACCAGAGGGGGACACACCCCATCAAAGATGGGGGCCTCTACCCTCTTGCCCCCTCCTACCAACATCACCTCCATCTTGTCAGGATTCAGCTTCAGATGGATCACCAGCATCCAGTTCCCCACAGCTGCCAAACACTAAGTAAGCACCGAGACTGCTGGGCCTGGTGGTGTCTTTAGACATAACAAAGATCAGGTGTCAAAACCCCGAAGCACGTGTTTGGCCATTGTGTGTAAGCACCATAACAATCCCAACACTCATTTGGACATGCGTTGAACACATGATGTGAACACCATTGCATCACGTGGCCAGCATTAGCCACAGTGGAAGACTTTTGGTCTTCCTGCTTCTTTTTTTAACTTGCAGGATGTATTTAATCTGGGCTTCCAGAAGGGTGCTTTTAAGCAGCCTCCACACCTCTTGCAAACTTGTAGCCCTTGCAACTGTGCTTTTTAGTTTCTTTTTAACTAGTTTCCTCATTTTTTCAGTCTCCCTTTTTAAAATTCAATGCTACTGCTGTACTTTGTTTGTCTTTCTCACTCCATAAATTATGTCAAATTTGATCATATTATGATTGCTATTGCCTAGTGGTGCCACCACAGTTACTCCTTGGACCAGGTCCTCCATGGCACTCAAGACTATATCTAGAATAGCTCCTCCTCTTGTTGGTTCCAGAACCAGCTGTTCTAGGAAACAATCATTTACGGCATCCAGAAATTTGACCTCCACGTCCTGCCCCGAGGAAACATTCACCCAATCAATATTAGGGTAATTGAAGGGTAATTAGGGTAATCATCTCACAGCTAGATTCTCCCTTTCTTTCTCATGGTAAGGCCATATTTTGTGACTAATGCAAATGAAGCTGTCCGGACCACTCTGCAGGTACGGTGCTCCTCACCGCGAGGAAGCATGCCAGAGACTGTAGCCACTAAGTATTATTGTTATAGAACCAGGGAAACTTTCATTGTACTAATTATTTTAAATTGTGATCATTTGTGTGGTGGGTTTCTTGCTTACCATTTTGCTATTCAGAACTTCAGCCATTCAATATTCAGTTTCAGTAGAAACTCAGCGTTCAGTCTCACTCCACAGCCCTTGTCCATACACCCTAGAACATCATTTCTTTCTCCGCAGACGGCCCATTTCCCTTGCTATATTAGAAAATCTCTCAGCCAAATAAGGAATGCCATATTTGTTACAGTGTTCAAGGGATCTGTATGTGGAGGGCAGGGGTGCTTGATTCAGCTCAGTCACGTGCAATCTTTATATGGAAAAAACATTTCCATTGCATTGTTTGAATTTGGATGCAGCTGCCAGAAGAGCAATTCATTTAACCTCTCTGAACTGGGTGAGAATAGCTTGAGGATTCCTCTCTTACCCACACAGCCCCCTTTAAACACATGGGTTCAGCTATCCTTGGAATTATAATCCTAGTTTAAAATGGCTAACGCCTTTGTAAATTCTAGTGTAAACAAGTCAACAACTTTCTTGCTGGATGATATGTTCAAACCTAAAACAGTCTGCACATCTTACATTCCAGGATGTTGACTAACTTTACGCCTTTCACTTAGTTTGAACTCAAGGGTGAATGCCAGTTAACGGCCTGCCCCAGGGATTTTACTCAAAGAGAGGGTAACCCTGGAGTTACCCTCTCTTAGGGTTTTCTGTTGTGGGATGGTAACTCTAGCTGTGACTAGGGATTCCACAGAATCCTAGCTGAATAAGTGCCCTGGCCATACTCCCTTTCTGGCAATGCTGTCTAGTTTTCAAGCTCCTGTGGCCTTTTACTGGTTTCCTGGTGCAAGGATGGTTTTTCATTTGTGGAAAATTCTGGTTCACCCAAGGTCCTTTTTTCACAGAATCAGTAGGGTTGGAAGGGCGTCAAGGGTCATCTAGTCGAGCTCCCAGCTTCAAGACATCATATCTTCGACTTTCTCTTGCTTTATGCTGTTGCCTTTTCTTTGCACATCCCTGACCTCAGCCATCACGGTCCCTTCACACCTTCACCCCAGGGTGGAGGCAAGAGCCTTTTCCACATTTCCCTTCCATTTGGGACAGTCTTCTAGTTCTAGCACCTTTCCATAGGCTTGTGACAGCCTGATTCCTCTCCCTCTACCCATGCAGCACTCAATTCAAACCTATTCCATAAAACGGAGACATCTGAGCCTTCTCCTGATGCCCCTGTCATATGGAATAGTCTCTCTTCCCCTCTAGGTCTCCATTAAGTCTCAATTTATTCTTGTATCTCCCCTGAAAATTTCCTCTTCCTAATCAAATTTCCTACTAATTTCTCCCTCTGCTGTTATAGATCCATTTAGCTCTGCGACTGTGTTATCAGGACTCTTCATTTTCCATTTTTATTTTCTTTTATTTTTCATGGGAATTTATCAGTGTTTATTGCAAGAAGAACAAAAACAGATGAATATCAGTGCAAAAATGACAATTTTGGGGGTAAATATCAGAATTAATTTTGGTGGACAGGAGGAGAACAAAAAAAAAATGCATTAAGTAGAGTAATGCTTTGATGAACGGAATTTAATGTGGTTTCTGTGATCTGAAACAGAATTCAAAACTCTGTATGCCACCATCCAAGTTTAAGAAAACCATATTTCTAATCCCCCAATGAAAACTTTGAATAAACAATTTACCGTTGATGGTTTAAAACCATTAGTTTATAAATATTTACAATGAATATTTTAGTGGTATTGTGTGATAACCTTAAAAGTAAAGCGCCCGGGGTATCCCCTCCACCCATGTTTCTTTGTTAAAGTGCTTGTCAATAGTGGTCTCTGAGGGTCCTGTCCTTATGGTAGTGAAATCCCTGGGCAGAAGTTCCTAATTTGCCCCTTAATTTGGCAACACCTCCACCAGGGTGGAGGCCCCGAAGCACCAAATACCTAGGCTATTTAGGATTACACACACACACACACACACACACACACATGACATCCCAAACAAAAGAAGGTAAGTAACCCAAGCCCAGGGTCTCTAAAGCCCCTTTGCCAGGGAGGCAGGAACAACCCCAAGTACTAGGGTGACGCATACCTGCTCTAACATGAGAACAGGGAATCTTCAATGAGATCGGAAGGTGGAAAATTAAAGAAAATATCAAAAGGAAGTGCTTTTTCATAGTTCTTGAGCTGAGAGAGCCCCAGGCGGAGTGAGAGACAGGCAGACTGAACAGAGTTTGGCTACTGTGAAGACGGTAAGCCTGCTTGATTTTCCTGTTATCATATTGTTGCTTATATTGCCAGAGTGCTGTGTTTGCTTGTTTGTTTTTTGTTTCCCTTTCAGGAACCAAAGTTAGGCAGACCAGATGGAGGAGCTTTAAGGGACTATCCAAGATGAACAAATAACAATTAATACAAGAGTGCCAAAAAAGAGGAATTGGCACAGAAGGAAAAAGTAATGCAGACCTCATACAATGTATCAAAGCGCATACAGCGCAGCAGAAGGCACAGGCTCAGAATGCCGGAGCAGAGGCTAGACCAATAGTAGACCCAAAATCACAGTTAGATATAATGAAACTAAAGCTGGAGCATGAGATCCAATTAGAAAAGTTAAAAATGGAAGAGAGACAGTGCGCATGCGCAGACAGATTGAAGCTTGAAGAACAGAAACTAAAGATGGAGCTGGAGCAAATAAGGCTACAGGAACAGGAGAAAGAGTGACAACTGGAGCAACTCATGCTATAGGAAAGGAAAAGAAACAACGGAAAAGGAGAGAGAGCAACATCACCAACTAGAACTCCTTAAAGTGAAACACAACCTAGACAAGAACTTGATGGCAGAAAATGGAGGAGTCCTCCCCGGCAAGCACACCAACAACCTGGAGAGAGACAGAAGATTACAGATCAAAGACTACACTGCCCTCATACACCAGTACAAAGCAAGTGACTTTATTACAGATTTTCCCCATTGCATTCTGATCACGTCTCTCTCTCTTGTTTCTTAAGAACAGGATTTGTTCCAAAATTAAACTGAATTAACACATCAAAATAGTGGAAGGAAAGCCTGCTGTGCTGGGAGATCCCACATGCCATGATTCACGCCCAAAGCAAAGTTTTAGAGAAAAATGGTGGCAAAGCAATATATGAATTGCAGTCCTCCTGAAGATAGACTATTTGCATTTTTCTGTAGTTATGTGAGTTATTTATTAAGGCAGTAGGTGCAACAGACCCATCCTTCGCTCATTCCCTTGGCACAGAATTTGTCACCTGTCAGCACTGGAGCACTACACTATCAAAAGGGATAACTCCACCTCGATACTATACCACTTCCACAATGGGATGTTAATGTAGGGATTGTACAACTGAACATGGCCAAGACTGAACTCCTCATTTTTCCTCCATCCCCCTCCTCTCCCTCTGACCTGACCGTCTGCATTGATGGGGTCACCATCCGTCCTGTTCTCCGTGCCCGCAGCTTGGGCTTCATTTTTGACACGCACCTCTCCTTTAAACCTTACATTGACTCTGTGGCCAAATCCTGCCGATTCGCTCTCCTCAACATTGCCCGCAT
>QEPC01004800.1:1572710-1601669 GCA_003113815.1 Sphenodon punctatus | reverse complement strand
GATGACCGCAGGGGTTAATCCAGCACCCAGGGAGTGAGGTGGTCCTGCAGGTAGGCAGGGCCTAGACAGTTTAGGGCTTTATAGGTCAAAACCAACACCTTGAAGTGGGCCCGGAATGCTATCGGCAGCCAGTGCAGAGCATGGAGCACCGGTGTTATGTGCTCCCAGCGGCCCAATCCCACCAAGAGACAGACCGCCACATTCTGCACTAGCTGCAGCCTCCGAGCCGTTGTCATGGGTAGCCCCACATAGAGCGCGTTACCATAGTCTAGTCTAGAGGTGATGAAAGCATGGATGAGGGTGGCCAGATCAGAGTCTGAAACATACGGCGGAAGCCACCGAACCAGATGTAATTGGCGAAAGGCACTCCTTGCCACAGCCTGCACCTGGGCATCCAGGCAGAGCTGCACATCAAGGAGCACCCCAGTCTCCACACCTGGGGAACCAACACGGGACAGACCCCATCCAAAACAGGGGCCATTACCCCCATCACCTTACCCACCAGCATCACCTCTGTCTTTTCAGGATTCAACCTCAGTTGGTTGGCCCTCATCCAGTTCCCCACAGCCGTCAGACAATGGTTAAGCACCGAGACTGCAGGGCCTGGGTCTGTTGTAAAAGAGAGGTACAGCTGGGTGTCATCCACATATTGATGACACCACACGCCAAACCTCCTAATCACCTCACCGAGTGGCTGCATATACACGTTGAACAGAAGAGGGGACAAGACAGAACCCTGCGGGACACCACACAAGAGGTCTCAGTATCATGAAAAACATTCTCCGAGTACCACTCGCTGAGTTCTTCCTGCTAGGAATGAGTGGAACCATTCAAGAACAGTCCCACCCACTCCTGCACAGTCCTGCAGGTGCGTCACCAACATCTCATGGTCAACGGTATCAAACACAGCTGAAAGATCTAACACCACCAACAGGGTCGACTGACCCCCGTCTAACTCTCAGTGCAGGTCATCCACCAAGGCCACGAGCACAGTCTCGGTGCCATATGCCGGACGAAATCCTGACTGGGAGGGATCAAGAAAACTGATGCGATCCAGATGCCCCTGCAGCTAAAACGGGAAGGTTAGAGACTGGCCGATAGCTGGCGAGGGAGTCAAAGTCAAGAGATGGTTTCTTGAGCAGAGGCCGCACCACTGCCTCCTTGAGGCAGCCCAGTACTCTGCCCTCCCGGAGGGAGGCATTGACCACCCCCACCAGCAACAGCCCCATTGTCTCCCTGCAAGATTTCACTAGCCAGGACGGCCACGGGTCCAACTCACAAGAAGTGGCCCTAACCGCCCCAAGGACCCCAATCACATTGGCGGGCACCACCGACTGGAATTGATCCCGCAAAACTGGACAAGATGGGGCTTCCATAACCTCCGGCTCTCCTAATGTAATAAGTGCAGCATCAAAGTTGCAGTGAATATGAGCGATTTAATCCACAAAATAGTCAACAAACATGTCATAGCATGCCGTAGATGACTCCACTCCTAGGTGGAGGGAGGCCAGACTGACCAACCCCTGTACCACCTAGAAAAGCTCCCCTGGACGGAACTTAGTGGATGCTATGAAGGCAGCAAGAAACTCTTTTTTTGCTGTCCTCATAGCCACAGCATAGGCTCATAAACTAGCTCTATGCTGCAGTCTATAGGCCTCAGTGCAAGAGCGGTGCCACTGTCGCTCCAACCGCCGCCCATTGCGCTTCAGCACCCGCAGGTCCTCTGAATACCAAGGAGGCCTGCGGTGCTGTCACCTGGGAAGCGGACGTCTAGGAGCCATCTGATCAATGGCCTCAGTTAGCAAGGTGTTCCAGAAAGCCACAAGGTCATCAATGAGACGGCCGTCAAAATCAGAGGGTATCTCCCCCAGAGCCCTCCAGAATCGCTCTGGTTCCATCAATGTCCGGGGGTGAACCATACGAATTGGTCCCGCATCCATCCTGGGGCAGACATGTGCCAGAAGAGAGGCCTGCAGGAGGTAATGGACCGTCCATGACAAGGGCACTGCTGATATCTCCTCCAATAACAGAACACCTGCCTCAAGGCTGGTGCAAAACATGCACGGTATACAAGCAGCACCCCAAACTGTCCCCCACCAAATCAAACACAAGGTGAAGGACCTCCATACCAACCATGGTTTGCACTGGATACCTCCTCACAGACCATCCCTCTTTAAAAATCATGGCTACACCGTCTCCGCACCACCACCCCCCCACCCCCCCGGCTGTGGCTGATGCTGCACAGAATACCCAGCCGGAACAAGGTCAGCCAGAATAGGCCCTGACTTGAGGTCCAGCCAGGTTTCCATGATACATACGAGATGGGCGGCTGAGTCCAGGATAAACTCCTGGACAGTTGTTGCTTTATTCGCCACTGACCTCGCATTCAACAGCAGCAGCACAGGGTCAAAGGGTCTCTGATCATGACCCATCTGCCCAACTGCCTGGGGGCTAGTAAGCAGGACCTGTACTAAGCACCTGTCCCACCTCAATGTCCTTACACCCCTCCCCCCGGGACCATATCTTCCCTGGCCTGTCACGACCCCAATGGCTGTGGCCCTCCCCCCGGCTCCCCTCTGGCTGCCCTGCCCTGGCGGCAGGGGAGATCACCACCTCCCACCCTCTCCTCCTCCCTAACCCTTTCAGCAATCCCAAACATCCCTATATATCCAAATATACCCCAATACTCTTTCCCACACCCTAGCCCTCCCACTAACTCTCCCCCTCCCTTTCTTTCCCAACAACTCTTCCCCCAAATACCCCACTATCCCCCCTAAATAACATATAACATAACCTCTCCCAATCACACCCCTCAACCTCCCTATCCACCCACGTCCTCTCACAAAATCTTCTGCCAGTCGGGGATATGATACACAGTCCAGTCCCCTGCCCCAGGTCCCACCCAAGGGCCCTTGGCATGGCCCTTAGGTGCGTGCCTGTGGCACATGCCAGCGGTGCTGCCAACAAGCACACAGCTTTATAGCCTCTGTCAGGGCCGATGCCCTGCTGGAAGCTGGTCTGTATCCATGGCCCCACCCCCTCTCCTCTGCCACTGGGAGCAGAGGGGGCACGGGCTTCAACAGAGACCCGGTCTGGCCAGCTGCAGGGAGAGCCTTGGGTGGCTCCCAGCCCCCGCTCTAAAATGGAGCGAGCCCGTCCATTTGATTTATTTATGAAATTGTGTACGCTGCCCTTCCCACAGAGGATCAGGGTGGCTTACAATCCATAAAACAATAACAACAGTCATGCAATAAAAAAACTCCCACCCTCCCCCATAACCCTACACCAAAACCCAACTAACCCCACCTGCCAAATGCTTTTTCAAATAAAAATGTTTTACACCTCCATCTCTGGAAGATGCTTAGACTCAGGCTTAAGGAAACGTCCTGGGGAAGGGAGTTCCACAAAACCCGGGAAGCAACTGAGAATGCCCTCGTGCACACCCCCATCCCACGGACAAGGGCAACAAATGGAACCCGTAAGAGGGCGCTCCCTGATGAACATAGGGGCTGCACTGGGACATGGTAAGACAGGCGGTCCTACCACGGCAGTAGCATGGTACTACAGATGCCACTAGTATGTCAGTAGCATGCAAATATATGGGCAGATTCAGGTTCACCAGCTGATTGGGTGTGAATTGATGCAAGAGTATTTTCTGAGGAGCTGTCCTTGCATCCCTTGCCTAGAATACAAATTCGATAGAATTGCAAGCCCTTGTCTGCAACAATGCAATAAATATTTCAAGGGAGAGCTTTACACACAGAAAGGAAGGCTCTGATTATTTCATGAGTCAAGTGGGTCGCAGAATCCGTGATTTTGCCTGACCCCTGTGAAATTCCCTGCTCTGTCCATGCCCTTCTTGGCTTCTCTGTGGCTGATCACTAATTGTGTGGAAGGGAACCTGACATTGGCAGGAGGCACTGCATCTGCTGATTGCAGTAGCCTCTGGAGACCACTGTGCCGGATTGCGGGGTAGGTGCTGGCACCTTCTCATCTTCCACTCTCTCCTCATGTGGGAGTGGGGCCATGTGAGGCAGAGAGCAACACCAGATGCTTTGCCACTCTGCCTCACAGTGCCCTACACTCTGCACCCCACCTCATGGCACCCCCCACCTGTGCCCACTTCCGTTCTTGGAGAAAACACACGTAACGCTAACTCCACTTTAACGCCACCTTAACATTTCTTATGCATGTTGCAGGGCTGCATAGGGCACCAATACAGCCCTCCAACATGCATACGAAATGTTAAAGTGGGGTTAAAGTGGGGTTAGCATTATGTCTGTTTTCACTCTCTGTCTTTCCAGTGCCCCACACCTCTGACCTGGGGTTGTCTCACCATGGAGGACCAAAATGAAGGAGGAGACTGTGCCACTTTGCTCCCCATCAGCATTTACATTTCCCAGAAGTTAGATGAATGAACAGCCAGAGGTGCCACCATTTGGGGAGGTCAAGGAGAGGAGCTGTCTGCCTGCCCCCATCACTATCACGTCACCTGTTGTTAGTCCATTGACAGAGAGTGGGGAGTGTGAGCAATGCAGCTATCCAGCCTGAGCTCCAAACCCCTGACTCCATCATAAGCCTCTTAGTCCAGAGTAAGAGCGTCTCTCTGTGTAACTAGCATCCATCAGCAAACGACGATCAGCCATGTATCCCCAGGCTGCCAAAATGTCTCTGTCTGGCAAGCCAGTGGGACAGAATGACCTATTGCGATTTTACTCATGGATCTACCCGATAGGGTGACAAAGCAACAGTGGTGCGAGTGTATTGGAAATGTGCCAAGTGCAAATACACACTTGGCACATTTCCACTAGTGGCTCATGATTTAATAAATCAGAGGCGAATATATTCTGGCTTAATAGGGGAAGGGCTGGGGTAGAAATACAAACAAACAAACTTGGCTCTACACCAACATACATCACAGGAGGAGTTAATTCAGCACAGCATGAGGACTCTGCTTGCAACAGGCTGGGAACTATACAGACTCCTCAAGTTTGTGCCTATGACAGGGGGCTGATGAAACAGATTTTCCCTGTAGGGAAGATCAATGCAGTCTTGTATTTGTAACTTTTGCCAGCAGTGACTGTTCCTGACTACATGCTTGTAGCTAACACAGTAGATCTCTGCCCTAAATGGGGTTCTTAGGGGGTCAATCTAATCAAATAATTCCAGCTACTCCCACTTATAGAATCACTACCATTTAAAATGCATGCAAAGCACCTGTCCCCTTCGTGATAACCATGAATTTTAAAAAAACAACACCAGGGAGGGAAAAGACACCCCCCCCCCATTCCCACACATTTTGAGTATAGGGGATAATCCTACCTTAATTTTGCTACCTACCTCACCAATTGACTATGTCAGCAGCCACTTGGCTCCCTGCTAGTATCTGAATCTTCTGGAAACTAGACTAATGGGTGGAACTACAGTGATTGATTGATTTATTGAAAGGGGGAAGTGTATCAGGAAGCAGGATTTGGGGGGGCTAAGAGGAAGAAATTGTCCATCCCCCACTTTGGATTGTTGTTACTCTGCCGGTGATAATTGTGCAGCGGACACAAGTAGCACCGTCCATTCATTGTGCGCACTATAATAATTGCTCCTAATAGCCTGGCAGGTAGGGAAGTCTTATTGTCACAGAGAAATGCTAGATCCCACATCACTGAGGTTCCTTAGTGAGTCAGTGACAGAGTTCTGATGCTCCTTTGTCTTTATTATTACACTCTCGCACCTCTGACCTTATTCTTTCCCCTCATAGGAAGAAAGATGTAAAGTCACTCAGTGCTATGAGCAGGAGCAGAATAATACCTGGTGGTTACTCATGCACTACACAAACATCAGCTAATTCTGCGGCACACAGAGAGCTGTACAAAGACAGGATTTGTCAAATCCATACAAATCTGGTCTTCATTGTACATCAGTAAAACATCCGGGAGCAAGCTCTCTAAGGCTCTACATTTGAAGGTTTATTGTGCTCTCTAAAGCAATGCTTAACTTATACCTCCCTGGCAAGAGTAATTTGCTGAACTCCTAGCAAACTGCCTCATAGCTTGCTAACCTCTGCTGCTTACTGAGCACTGAGCAGCATACATTTAATGAGGATGCGACTGTTGAGTCCCTGCACTGCAACTAATTCCCTATCAAGTGATGAAAAAACAGATAAGCAAGGAGCTGACGGCTCCAGAGTGGCTTTGCAGTTACTGCACAGCAACTGCCAGTGCATCCCTATGACCCACTAGTCAGCAAGTAGCTCAGCAGCTTGTTTGTGGGGACATGGCCTTAAAATCTCTCTGGTACTTCAGTTCCTATCTACAAAATAGGAACCAACCACCTTCATCTCTTCTCCCTTGCTGCCCCGCGTGCCTGGAACTCCCTCCCTGTCTTCATCCGCCTTGCCCCCACCTTCCACACCTTCAAGTCCCTCCTCAAAACCAACCTCTTCCACTCCACCCTTCCTAACTCCTGCTAATCATCCCCACCCAGGATTATCCCCCACCTGTTATCTGTAAACTCCCAATTTACTGTAACCAAGCCAAGAAAGTGTACCTGAGCTTTCGCATCCTCATGAATGTCACGTCCATTGTCTCTCACTCTGTTCCCCCTTCCCTGTCTCCCCTCCCCTTGTCTTTAGATTGTAAGCTCTCGGGCAGGGACTGTGTCTATCTTGGTTTTTTTTGTAAAGCGCCAGGTACATCGCTGGTGCTATATAAATGCTAATAATAATAATAATTAATTAATAAAATGCAGAGACTGATCCTGTCAGGCTTTGCTGCTGTCTCTCCTTGGAGGTCACCTCCCCAGTTCCAAAGTGTGGGAGCTATTATTTCACTACATTTCTATAATAGGCTGCCCCCCCAATCCTGAATTGTATGGACGGCACCACAAACAAGCCAGTGATCCTGCTTGTGAAGGATCCTGCAGATATTCCACCATTGGTGCTAGCCCTATTGATTTCAATCAGGCTTGTG
Source organism: Sphenodon punctatus (assembly GCA_003113815.1). Taxonomy (NCBI): domain Eukaryota; kingdom Metazoa; phylum Chordata; class Lepidosauria; order Sphenodontia; family Sphenodontidae; genus Sphenodon; species Sphenodon punctatus. The sequence continues at coordinate 1,594,704 of QEPC01004800.1, read as the reverse complement.
CCAATAGAGCACTTTCAGAACAGAAGTTAGTGGCTGCCCAGCTAACTGCTAGAAATGTACTAGCTCGCACTCCCAGTCTTCTGATACCTTCTGCACATGCGCAGGTCACATGCCCAACCCACCCCAGCCTCATCACTGCTGTGGCCATGGCCCACCCCTTGGCTCCACTGAGCAGCTGAGGAGTAGGAACCATTCAGCACAACAGCAGCTGCTCACCTACAGCCCCCGCTCAATGTGATGAACATGACAACAGTCAATGACAATGGGTGTTTTTGCTCTGGCGGTGGAGGGTTTAAACAAAGGCCATCACCACAGATTGCAGTTTGCCCATGCGGCAACCCGTCCCTCGCTACCATAGAGTTGCGGGCGGATCACCAGCTACTCTAGGCTGCCGCCCACAGCTCTATGCCCGTTGCCAGGAGCAACCGCTGGCCGGACGCAGAGCTGCAGTAACCCGTGTGCAAGTAGATGGACTGCTGCTCTGCCCCTGGCCATTGCTCTGGGAGACCCGCTCTGCCAGCTTGCAGTGCTCCGGGATGTTCTGGAGCACCATGAGCAGAGCTGGTAGTGCCTGCTCCACTTCTGCTCTGCCTCAAACCAGGGTGACTCTCCTTTACACGGACGGGCCACCTGGGGGTGGGGAGGAGCAGGAGCAGAGCAGGTGTCCATCTAAAGATAACCAAGGTGCTGTGTGTGAACCTCATACTGTAGGAGAGTTTGTGAAGTGCATGGGGAGTGTAGGCATGGAATCTGATTAGGCTGACCACCCATCCTGCATTTCCTACTCTGTGTCCCACGAAGTACCTCAGGAAAGGTGGTCACCCTACTCTACCTTGTGCTCTCTCTCATGTTCCAGACAGGAGGTGCTACTGGGATAAATGCTGTTTCCTGAACACTCCCTTTATCTGGGAACCATGGCACTATCGTATCGCTCACACGTCTCTCTTGGGAATGCAACTATCCCTCTGCCTGAAGTACTTACTTTGCTCCTGCTGAGTTCCAGATGGAATTTCAATAGAGAAAGAGACACCAGCTCAGACCATGCCTTACAAAGGGACGTGTTTGTCTCTTTGCACTGCGTGTCTCCCCACTGTTTTCCCATTCTGAAATTATTGTAGTGGGTGGGGAGGCTGATGCATGCTAGGTCCAGTCCACCCATTGGAACTAGATGTAAGCCACAATCCTTCAAGGGGGTGGCACTGGCATTAGCACTTAGTACATGTGTAAGTCCCATTGAATTGAGTGGGATTTTTAATCTGCATTAAGAATAGCATCAGTGCTATCCAGCTAGAGGATTGTGCTGCAACAACTTCAAAAACCAACTCGTTCTTGCAAAGAACAGGCCGTACTAATGCAAGCTGTATTCCCACCACTCCAGCACTATGTCTGGGGGGGGTGGGGGGGTGGGGTGGGTATAAGGACAGAGCTATTTACTTGGATTCCTAGATTGCACCTACGGTATATGTAGTCGGGTGACTCTGAGCAAGTGCCCACACTGCAGATCCAAGGATTGCCAGCATCCTGGCCACTACCTGCTGCAGCCCATAAGAGTCCACTGACCACTGATGGGCATGAGCTCTCTATATAAGGCCAGTGAAACTCCTGGGTAGGGACTCAGGGAGAGTGCTTGTGGGAGAGAACCTGTGTTAAGAGCCCAGCAGGCTGAAGGGACAGAGACAGACAGCAAACATGGAGGGCTCTGTGCAGGGCTCTGTACAGGGCGTAGGATAGGAGCATCCTGGAAGCAGGGTGACTTGCAAAATATTCTGTGTTTGTATATCATACTGGGCTTTGGAGGTGGGCCATGCTGCACTGAACATCATAAACACACAGATGAAGAAACAAGAAAATCCTGTGTGGTGAATGCTGCCCGAGGAGAACCAGTGATGTCCTGGCTTGTGCACTGACTTATACTGGTACTTTGCCCTGTTACACCTTCACTATAAATTGTGCTGGGGAGGGTTCGGAAACCAAATCCAAAAGCTGAGGGGGTTCTGTAACCTAAATTTGTGGGGTTTTGACAACTCAAATCTGAAGATTAAGGAGAAAAGGTCCAAAATATTCCAATGAATTATTTTCAATTGTACTGTCAGAACCAACTTTCTTTTTGGGGAGAGGAAGCAGATATTTCTGATTTATTAAAAATGCTATCTGGGGTGGGGGTGGGGGGATTAGCCAGCCACCATGCACGAGGGTTTTCAGTCCACTTAGAGATGCAGTCCACCATACACTAGAGATTTCTATCTGCATACGGTAAATGAAGGTGTTGACGAGCAGAACATCCTTATATCAAGCTGATATGAACAGAACATCCTCATATCAGCATCACTCCATATAGAATCAGAATAGTTTTTGTCATTTCCCCACTCTGGCTGCTCAGATTCCCTCTTTGTATTAATGAGTGGAACTCCACCTGCTGTTTGCAGTCTGGCCTTCGTCGGTTTTTTCCCTCTCTGACAAGGCAGCCCTGTAGTTGAATCTCGCCACTGGAACTGCATCTATCAGTGTTTATACCACAATTAGAACAGAATAGCACCACACAACATTCTCTTCAGTCCAAGCGATCCTAACTCTAAGACAGTCTAGAGTGCAGGCTGTCATATGAGATAGATGGACATAAGGATGTGGCATGAGGGCATGGGGGCAACGCACCCATTTGGGGGGGGATATGTGTAATGTAATATAAAGAGATAACATATTGTAAGCTCAGTGGGAGCAGAATGCTGAAACCAGTTGCCAGAGTGGGGGGAAGAGGTTCCCTTTGTTATGGCAAGTGGGTAGTTTGTTGCCAATCAATGGCCAGGTCACCCTGCCACCTTGTTACAATAACAATGACCAGGAGACAGAGGAAGTGACCTGAGGCCTCCGAGGAGGAGGAAGAAGGAAGTTCTTCTTCAAGAATTAACTCTCTTCCATCTTGAACTGCAACAAGTAAACAGCTCAGGAGAGTAGCTGCTGCAAGAAAGCAAACTATGGACTAAAGACTTGGCTATGAACTAAGGTTTGAACCCGGTCTTCAGCTTCCGAACCGAGACAGCATCTGATGGACCTGTATTGTACCTCTTAGGGTAAGAGACAGTCAGGGAATATCAGTGGATTTAGAATGCGTGGACTTTATGTTTGATTTATTGACTTGCACTATCTGATCAAAAGCCTTATACTTGTATGTACTCAATATATGTTTTATAATCAAGCCTAGCATGCTTGTGTCTTTATTTGGCCTTGGGGAATTCACTTGGGGGTACTCCTATCTAGGAGAGAGCCTAGACGAACCTTTTTCATATAAGACAACCCCACTGCAAAGTCTTCCAAGCTACAGGTGACCAGAGAACGTTCTCTGCTTTACGGCTGGGCTGGGAGATCAAGGGGAAGCTTGGCTAGGGGTGCGGACCTCTGAAAGCTCCCTGATTGCAGTGAAGGTTTTCTGATCACATGGGGACCCACGCAGGCACAGGCAACTGGGTTGTGGCTGGCCTGGTGGGCATACGGTGGGACAGCCTCTAAACGAAGAGAGGGCCCCAAACAACAACCCCGGTGACAGGATGCTCAAGGACCATCTTGTTGTCTGAGTTATAAGGCTACTCATTGCCATAAATTCCCTGGGCATTGCTTGTTTTACAAGGAAAACATTGAATTTGTGCCTCTAGGACTTGTTATGATTCACAAGGGCACCCTTAATAGCCTGTTTTCTCCACATTTTAAAAAAGAAATCTCTCCCGATTTGGGCCCGAAGGCCAAATGTGCTCCATGGCTAGTTTTTATTTGGCCCCTTTCCAGTTCCTGGATTTGGCCTCTGGACCCAGTTCCTACCCCAAGCACTGAAAGACTGGACCCATGGTAAGGAAACAGAGATGAGGACATGCAGACAGGATAGGGGATGGATCCATGACACAGATCCATGATCTGAACCCTCCCACCTTGAGCACACTCCTGAAGTTCCCCTGCTTCCAGCTTCTATGTAGCCCTCAGAGTTTGTACTAATTATCAGTATGGTCCTGGGAGGGATGTTACTCCTGTACCTGCCTACACCCCTTTGATAGTGCTCTGCAAGGAGGGAACCTAAGTTGGGAGGGAACACGGGAGTAGAAGGAGACAGGTCTCTATTTGTCTGCAGCAGGCCTCAAAAGAGTCTTGGCTCTGAAGTTCAACATGTCAAGGGTTGGGCTCGACCATTTGGCCCCAGCAGACCTGTCTTACACCACAGTTTGCTTTTCTTTTCTTTGTGGCAGCAACATTAAGCCTTCCCTTGCAGCGAGTTCACTTCTCTGCCAACCCAGGATGGGCCAACTCTAAGAGCACAAGCCAGATCGCTCCAAATTCTGTTTGACCCAGTGGAGAACTCTGAGGTCTTTAGGCAGAAGGCATTGTGGATGCTGTAATAGACATGATACAGAGTGCTCATGAGAAAATTGATGGGCAGGTTTCTTGCCCCAGTCATTTGTAGAGTATAAAAGATTAACATGCCTGTCACATAACTACTAGTGTCAGCGTCCCCTAGTCCTGTCCCCACCGTGTAGTTACACCCTGAACCTCCCAAGGCTCATGTAAATTTGCTACAATCCTAGGGGGTGACTCATGTGCTACTAGATAGATAGATAGATAGATATTTGTTGTTGGGCCACATGGCCATAACAACAATACAAATTTATATTTACTGGAATGTAACAGGGATGTGAAAGCTCAATTTCACCTGTGCCTCACCCTCCCCATGGGGATTCAGACTATTACTGGACAGTAGCTGTGAGAGCAGCGGATACATCAGTGCAGGCCTGCAGGGAGTTCTGCGAGGGGCCTGGTGATACCTGAATGTAGCATCAGCAAAAGGGAAGATTCACTGATGTCCCCAGCCATTCTGGCAATAAAGTGACTCAGCTGCTGAGATTATGGTTTGCTATTGCTTATATGGAAGCACCTAAAACCCCATGGGTGCTAGGGTGCAGAATAACCAACTTTGGTTACCTAAGGTTACCTAGCCCATGCAGGTAAAAAAGAAAGAAAGAAGTGTATCCCTGTGCTGGGCAGTTCATAATTGGAGTTTCGTCCAGATAAATGGAGATGGAGAAGTGGAAGGAAAAGACAACAATATGGGCTAGGATTTTCAGTTAAGGAAGTTAGGTGCCCAAACCCATAAATCTTTCCCTCTTTAGTTAGCCTGGCACTGTCCCTTAATCTTCTAGCCTGTCTGAGCACAGCCCTGCACTGCACATATACGTTGCATTTTGCTACAATTAGGACCGTTTTGCTTTTCTCCCAAGGAGGTTGAGCTTGCTCCCACTGAAATCAATGCCAAAGGACCCATTGACTCTAATAGCCTAAGATCAGGCCTGAGTGGCTGAAGCAACCTTGGCATCGTTTCCAAATCACCTATTTGCACATTGTGCTGTGTGTGCTGCCTTGCATCCCAGCTTCTACCTGGCTCCTGCTGAAGAGCTGGGCTCTGGTGCCCTCTTCTGGTGAAAAGCAAGTTAACCCAAAAAAGGGCACGTCCATGCCACAGAAACAGATGTGGGGAATCTTGGGATAATTGCAGAGCATTCACACATCCCCACAGCTCCAGGGGTAGCTCTACCTCCAGGGTAACTAAACTGGCCCCATCTGTACTCCAGTTTAGTAAAGGGCATTTTACCTCAGGGAAGTCCACCGAGTTATTCTGGGATAACCTCAGCTTTCCCAAAGTTATCCCTGTGTGTACATGTCCAAAGAACTTGTTCCCTACCTAGGAACACATTCTTGAGCCACTGGAGAACCTGGTACAGGTATTGATGGGGGGCTCCTGTTCCTTCTTCCGCAGGGTTTTTGTGGGGCAGGTAACTGCATGCCTTTCTGCTCCTTATAGTGGGCAGGTGTCTTTAGAAACAATGGCAAGGGGGTGTGTGTGTCAAGGAGTGGTGGAATATGTGTTGACACTTTTTTCTGACCCACATTTGCCCCCAATTATCCCCCATTACTGTTTTCCATGTCGAGGGGCTAATCGGAGTCCTACCTGCTGCTTGCGCCGTAAACTCTCTTGACTGAATCACTCCCATGGAATTATGGGATGTGTAGTCCATGCAGGAGAGGTTGGTCTGCTTAATCCTCCATGTCTCACTGCAGATAAACAACTGATTTTTTACTGCTTCTCCCCTCCCCCCGGTGTTCCGGGAGAGCACACAGGATGGTGTGCAGTAAGGAACGAGCTGTTTGGCAGTGGTGCAGAGTCGAGGATCGAGGGCAGTCAAACCAGAAACAGCTGTGAACACACCACCCGATGCCTTTAGACACAATGGGTGCCTTTAGATGCAATGGAAAGGGGTGACAATGTTTGTTGACACCATTGTATAGCCATGTGTTTCCCCGTGTTTACTACACTGCAGTACTAGCTGCCTGTACCTGAAGCCGGAAGCTCTCTTTGCAGAAGCACTCCAATGGAATTATGGGGGTTGTAGTCCAGGGAGGAGAGTGGTCAGGTCTGCCTCAAATCCTCTGTGTTGCACCTAAATGGCTTTCTTCACTGCTCACCTGTTACCCCCTGCTGGGTGCTTTGGGAGTGTACAAACAAAGACAGTGTGCTGCAAGGAACAAGCTGTCAGTGTGCAGCAAGGAACAAGCTGTTTGGCAGCGGTGTTGAGTGGAGGATTCAGGGCAGATAGGAGGAATCAGGACAGACAGACCAGAGTAGTTTACGGACCTACTTCTCATCAAATCACTTAAGCCCTGCTCCTTTTGCATTATGTAACAGGTGTCCCTGCAAGTCCCGCCTTTTCAGTCCCACCCACCCCCGACCCCAGAAGGTCCTTACACTGAAGTTCAGCACAGCTTCTGGGTCAGGGAGCCCCCCCCCCCCTCCCGACCCTGGAAGGTTCTTACATTTGAGTTCGGGAGTAGCTTACAAGACAGGGGAGTCCACTCCCTGACCCCAAAAGGTCCTTTGATGAGGGGGTCATGTGAGGTCTAACACCGCAGGAGAGAGAAAGATAGATTAATCAGGCTGGGTGTGAGAGCTCTAGCTCCTCCCATTCCATAGAAAAGGGGCCCAATGGGGCAGTGGTTCATGGGTAGACGGGATTGGCAGAAGGGGTCATGTGAGGCCTCAAACAACTCAAGAAAGTGAGCTGAACCAATGGGTGAAGGTTTCATCATCCAGGGTCCCTCTGGACCAATGAGATGGTGGTTCGTAGGTAGGCAGAATTGGTAGAAGGGGATCATATGACCCCTCAAACAACTCAGCCCACCACCCCTGACCAATCAGATAGGTTTTTGGACCCTAGGAACGTCCTAGGGGTCTCTGACGAGGTTCCACATTGGGTGCTGCATCAGCACCACCCCCATTCAGGAATCGTATATGAAAGAGGGGTCATTTTGTGAGGTGGGGTATGTGTTTCTGAACACTGCACCAATCAGAGAGGTCTTCGCTACAGCTTACATGCAAAACCCAAAATGGCTTCCCTTGGTGACGCTACCCCTGTGAGGTCATTGGAGTTTACTAATCCACCAGCCGTGGTGAGGCATGTATACAAAAAATGCTACATTTCAAGTTCAGAGGACAAAAACAGTCCTCTGGCTATGGGTCTTTTTATCACCTCTGTACATGATGAGGAAATCCGTTTGGAGATTAAGGACTCTGAGGAGTGTGTTAGTTGGACTTCCAACGACAGGGAAAGGAAGCGTAAAATCAGTTGCAATCGTTTTTGCGGGAGGGGCTAGAGTTCTCAAACTGAGCCCGATTGGTCCAGCTCGCTCTCCTGACTTGTTTGAGACCTCACATCACTCCCTTCAAAGGACCTTGCTGTGTCAGGGGGTGAGATCTTCGTAATTCACACATAAGGACCTTCCTGGGTCAGGGGGAGTGGGTTCCAGAAATGGTGTCAAATTTCAGCGTAATGACCTTCCAGGGTCAGGGGACTTCCAGGGGGTGGGGTACCTGCCTGTCACATTATGAGAAAGGGCAGGGCTTGGTGATTTGATGAGAAGTAGGTGCCTAAACTACTGACCAGAATGGCTGTGAACATACCACCCAATGTCTTTAGACACGTTAGTCATGTGGAGAGGGGAAACACTCAATTGCTGCGCCCAAGATATCCGTGAAACCAACAAGGAGTTAATGGGAAGCTAACAGAGGGCAGACCAGTGGTCAAAAACAGTGATGGTACTTAGACACAATGCACAGCCACAATGCACATCATAAGCACCCAATTGCTGTTGCATCTAAAACCACCCAATGTTAGTCACAGGGACAGGAGAAACACGCAATTGCCACACCCAAGACATCCATTCAACCAACGAGGAGTTAATGGGAGGCTAACAGGGCTGACCAGATGCCAAAAATAACAACAGAGCTTAGACACAACGCACAGTCACGTGGCAAATATCTAAAGCACCTGATTGCTGTTGCGTCTAAAGATGCCCACTGTTCCTTGTCCTAGTGGCTCCTATGGCCTTGCCTAGAGAAAGACTCCTATGAGGAGGTGTTTCCAGGTGGATGGTTATACACTGAAGAGGAGCCAAAAGAGTCTCAGTAAAGGAATGTGTGTGTAAGACACAAGTGTGCCTGATCAATGTGCCTGCATTATGATGTAAGGGGCTAATGAATTTATTTATTTTATTTATTTATTTCCTTGTATTTATATGTTGCTCTCCTCTGCACAAGCATCTTGGGGCAGCTAACAGCATTTTAAAACACATTAAAAAAAATTTTAAATCACCATTTAACCCCACATTAAAGTAACCCAACAATAAAACCCCCACCCTAACCCAACCCATCCATCCCGTCTCCCTCGGCAAAGGCCCGGCGGCACAACCAGGTCTTACACTGTCTACGGAAAAAGGGGAGGTCCACAGCCAGGCGGACCTCCAACAGGAGGGAGTTCCACAGGGGCAGAGCAGCCACTGAGAACTCCCTCCTCATGTTCAATACCCGGGGAACCTAAAGGAGGATGTTCCCAGCCAACCGCAGAAGCCGATCCAGAATCCGGAGGTGAGGTGGTCCTGCAGATAGGTGGGGCCCAGGCCATATAGGGCTTTAAAGGTCAAAACCAACACCTTGAATTGGGCCTGGAAGACTATCGGCAGTCAGTGGAGAGTGGAGCAGTGGAGTAATGTGCTCATGACAACTTGTCCCCCAAGGAGACGAGCCACCGCATTCTGTACCAGCTGCAGTCTCCGACCATCACCAGGGGTAGCCCCATGTAGAGCACGTTACAGTAGTCTAATCCTGAGGTAATAAAAGCATGGATGATTGTGGCCAGGTCCGAGACATACAGCCCAAGTCAATGTACCAGATGTAATTGGTAGAATGCGCCCTTTGCCACAGCCACCTCCTGGACATCCAGGCGGAACTGTGGATCCAGGAGCACCCCCAGACTACGAACCTGAGATACCAGGGGAGCACCTGCTTTTTGTTCAGTCTGCGTAGTTTCCTAGAAACATGGCCAGAGGATGATGAAATACTTCAGCCTTGGTCACATTACTAAAGGCCCTGCAGGCCAGCTACTTGTGTAACTTAACAGCTGACTCAGAAACTCTAGTTATTGTAATTACAGGCTATAGGATATGGGTACTACCCAGTTATTCAATAAGAGGGTTGGGAGGAGTGTTTTGTCTGCTCAACTTAAGCCTGTGACAGGAGGGAGCGGCATGAAAGCTGAATGAATAAATAAATAACTAAATAAACTCTGACATTGTGGGGAGATGTTGTACTGTTATTAGATTAAATGTCTGCTCTTCACTGCCCTCTACTGGATAGATTCAGATTGGCCTGTATGCTTGTGAGTGATCTGCCTTCTGATGGTGCTATGTATGCATAGTTACGGTAGCTGCACCTGTAGCAGCACAAACCAGTGTTTTGGAATTGAAAGTCAAGTGAGTTCTGTTCCCCACACAATGGAGAGGGGAGTGGAAAGGAACAGCTGTTTCCAGGGTGCAGGGCCGTGCCGGCTGGTCACAGGCCAGGACCCTGTATGTGGTGGCACATTAGGAGAAGCCATTCCTAGAGATTGGCGTGGAGTGTAGCTTAGTGGTTAGAGCAGGCAGCAAGGAAGCAGGGGTCCTGGAGTTTTATTCTTGTTGCTTTCACTAACTCAGCCTGTGGGCCCTTGTGCTTCCATCTACCCACCTGTAAAACTGCCCGGGTAGTAACATTTGCCTTCCTTATAAAGATGTTGGTATGTTTCATTAGCTAGAGCTAGATCCTGCCACCTTACTCATGAAGTAATAAATTTGAACGCATCACATGAAGTGTACGATGCAGCATCTGCACCATTTTAAAGAATGTCTTAGTCTAATCAATGATACTGTGTAAATACAAAAGTCGTTATTTTGTCATGGTGGGCAGTTGTCCCTAATCAACCCCACACCAAGTGTTCTACGCTTTAACATACCCGAGCTTCTCTCTGTGCCACCAATGCAACAGGCACTTGACTTGCTCTAGCCATCCATCAGTTCCGGCTGAACCTTCTATTAATACTTGTCCACATGGTGGTTCAGAGCAAGTTCTCTCTTGAAAGAATAGAACATCTGCTGTGCACTATATTCACAAGATTTAGTCCATCTCTAAAACCAAATGAGCTTGCCAGAAATTGATACTAGCTGGAACTTCATGTACAACCACAGCTGATCTTTGGGAGAGGTTTATTGTTTTATATTAAAGGAACCAGTATTCAATAGAATCTCATTTTAATAACGCTAGATGAGAGATTCTGTGAGAGAACATAGTTAGAACTAGTAGAAAAAGGAAGAATTGAAAAAAATTAAAATATTTGGAAACAGGTAAAAGAGCTAGTTTTGACCAAGAATTTAACTCAGATTCACAGGTGTCAGGTTCAGAGTCAAGCATTCTACATGTCACGCCATGAAAAGTAGACCAAGGCAGGTTAATCAACAAGAGATGTGCAACCAGCCTGTAGAGTTTACTTCAAGGAACAACAAACTAGCCAGGAAACAAACAGCGGTGGGAGCTTCCTGGACCCAGAATTCTCTGCAACTGTGAGTTAGGAGGAAGGGGTGGTGGTGGAAGGAGTCCCGCACCTGCCCATATATGGGGTTTGCTGAGTGGGGGCTGCCCAGACTGAACATCGGACTCCTGAGGGCTATCATTCATTTATTTTCACCCTAAGAGTCTGTGTTCACATTAAGTTCCCTTCGCCGCCGAAATGGCGGCGACGGGTTATTGTCGCGTCCCTCCTCCCCGTCTCCAAGACAAGACCCGGGAATGTGGCCGTGGCGAAGGGGCTAGCTAGCAAGCCCTTCGCCTGTGCAGAGGTTGCTGGGAAACCGTCCTGTAAGTGAGGCCGCGCATGCGCGCCTCATTGGACCTTGAGGACTCCGCCCCTGATAGAAGGGGCGGTCCTCTGTGAAGCCGCGTGGCGGAAGTTGGATCGGGCCTGTCGGAGAGTCAGCCCACCCACCTCCCTCTTACACTGTGGTTAACAACTGGTTGCCATAAGGGGACCGAGGAGGAATTTTTACGATGACCTTCTTATGGGTCGTTTTTTCGCCTCCTCCACAGTGCAGAGTAGGCTAAATAGGTTGACTAATTTGACAGAATTTGATTGGACCAATTTTAATCTGGAACATTGCACTTGATAACCGGGAACGGTTTATAAATAGGGTAATTTGTGAAATAATATGTGAGTGGCAATTTGGTCTGTTTTGGCAAACAATTGGTTGAATAAAAGGGTTGAGATTGTCGCACTCAGCGGGGGTTCAGTATGCCATGATAGGTTTTTAATAGGGAGGTTTAAAAAGTAGCATGAGTCATCTCCTTAAGAGATGGGGAGATGATACACGGTGTAATGCAGGCACGGCATGCACTGTGATCAGGTTCCCTGGGACTGGCATCTTAACAGGCTCTGCAGGGACAGGCGCTGTCTTCGGACCTGGAGAGATGCTTCACTCCTTACTTGCGCCCGTATGGGGGCTGTTCCCCCTCCTTCGGCCTTGCCCTGTCGAAGGAAGGGATGTTAATGGTTTAGGATACTGCTACCGGAGGGCACATCCGGGCAGTACCACAGTTAATAATTTTAGATTAGTCAGCATGGCATACTGTACCCATCCCCAGCTGCCTTTGTTGTTGTTATGGAATAAAGAGTGCGGCCTGTTTAACACCAAGATAATGTGTCTGTGTCTAATTGGGGGGTGCGTCGACAAATATAACATCTCCAACTACTGTATAATACTGTGTTGTGTTCAGTATGTTAGCAAGCACTGCAGCAATGGCTGCTTAGAACAGCAAGTTAGGATAGTATCTGTTAGAGATAGAAATAAATGGTTCAGTCTCCAAGACCATTCCCCTCAAGGGTAAGAAACTGACTTCTCATAAATGTTGCATTGGATCTTAGCTCAGTGTCATTCCGGAAGCCAGGATCATTGCACAAAGTCTAGAGATGCTAAGCATGGATGTAGTAAATAAGATGTAGTTCTGCCCGTTTATCAGAAAACTAAGGCCATTTTTAAAAGGGCATGGCTGCCGGATCCATGTGTCTGGTGAGTGGGGGAATCAAATGGGCTGGGATGGGTATGTGCTCCTACCCATGCATGGTCTGACCTGCCCCCGCATGGAGCATCCTGGATTTCCCCCCAATGCTCCAACTACTCAAATCTTTTACAGAGTCCTGATTTGGGGAGAATTTTTGCATAAACATTTAGAAGTGGTTCAGAATAATTTTTGTGTCTTCCCCCCCCCCCGCATTATACCATCATCCCTGCTTTGCATTAAGACGGGTCTAAGATCGGTTTCATTTCACATTAGATTATCACTTCTTTATTATTGCATGAAGTTGTTTCACTCCCCTGTTTCCTCTCTTTCCAAGCTTCGTTTGTTAGAGAAGTCTGACCCGGTTTATAATTTTACAACCTCATGGCTGGCACGGGTCATGCTTATTATGTCTCTGGGATTTTTGAAGGAATTTTTTGTCAGTAAATCGATAACTGGAGCTAGACACCGTCTTAGGCAGCATATGTATGACATGGAACTACAGTCTTTTAGGTCTGGAGGTCTTAATTCCAGGGTTTTCCTGTTTTACAAATATTGGATCCCTTGTTAGATCAGACCAAATTATTTGGGGGTCTGCCTTCCTTGGCCCATAGACAGACCTTCACAGTTTTGAGGTTCCAGCCAATGCAGACAGTCATGTTAACAGGTTGATATTTGGGGATTAGTTCTGCACTTCAGCTTTGCGTGTGTGGGGAAGTGGCAAAGCCGAAGATTTACAACATTACTTGTTACATCGCCCCCTTTATAACAATGCTTGGTCACGGTCAATTCTATTTAAGTCTCTACAAGTGGACATCAGTAGGCCCCCATTGCAACGGTTACATTTTTTTCTAATTGATCGTAAGCCTTATGTTACTTCTGCTGTAGCTTCTTATGCCATCTCAGTGGCCAAAATGCGAAAGCAAAGGGAGGGGTTATCTCAGCTTGATGTCAGATCTATTCCAGAAAATGACTAAATAATCTGGTTTGCTGACCTGAATGCTGTGTTTTTATACTTAGTTTTATTTTACCTGTGATCTGACCCATTTTAGAAATTTTGATTAACTGGTTTCCGGGTCTGTATTTCAGGTTTATAGTATTTATATTGTTTTATACACCTTCTGTATTGTTTTATTTGAAATTGTCAGAGCCTGTTGGCTAGTACAATAAACCTAAGCCTGGCCTAAACCCGATGATCATGCATGGGCATGAGTGAGCAGTGTGAGAGTCTACACACCCACCCACCCACCTACACCACCTTCAGATGGGCACTCGGGCGGGTGGGGGATGGGTGGACCTGCATGGGCACATCCTGTTTAAAAACAGCCTAAGTGTACTTTATATTCCAACACAGATGTTGCTCTCTGGTTGGTGAAGACATACATTACCCATATGGTTATCTTCAGTTTGGCCTGCACAAAAGTCAAGTAAACATTCCTACACAACCAGCTTTTCACAATGCTCTTCAAAACCAAGATTGCTAAAGTCAAACTGGCAGTCAGCTTTGTGCCTCTGGCATCTGCAATCAAAGCTAGTTCTTGCATCACTCCGATTGATCCCAGGCTGGCCTCCAGGAACAAAGTAGCAGGAAGTAAACAGAACATTTCACAAAAGTGGGGATTCCACATACACTCACTGTGGCAACAGCAGTTGTAGAAGCAGGACATGTTGTTCAGAACAAAATGCATGACTTGTGTGTGCTCACATGTGTGGACATTTGTGCATGTGCAAAGTTCAGTGGCTGAGAGATTTTAAGCCAGTCCTGCCCCTGGAAGCCCATACATTTCTCTCAGCAGCTCTGCTGGTGGAATTGTTTTAATTTTATTTTATTTATTTATTTTATTTATTTAAACTTTTAGCCCACCCTTCTCCTAAGGCTCAGGACAGCTTACATAAAATGCATAAAATACAGAATACAATAAAACTCCCTTCAAAAACTTCACTCAAAGAAAAACCCACCTTCACCCCTAACCTCCGCATCCCCGACCCATACTCCACATTCCAAACACCTTACCAAAAAGAAAAGTTTTACAATGCCTCCAGAATATGGTCAGGCTCAGGAGATGATGGACCTCCGGGGGAAGGGAGTTCCACAATACCAGGGCAGCAACTGAGAACGCTTCCCTGTGGGCCTCTGTCGTACAGACAAGATTGTTTGGTGGTCCTCGCAAGAGAGCACTCCTGGCTGACCGCAGAGGCTGCGATGGAGCATGGAAGGACAGGTGGTCTCTCAGATAGGTGGGGCTCAGGCCATTTAGGGCTTTAAAGGTCAAAAGCAACACCTTGAATTGTGCCTGTAAGACTATAGGGAGCCAGTGCAGATTGTAGAACACAGGTGTAATGGGCTCCTGGCACCCCATCCCCGAAAGGAGCTGGACCGCTGCATTCTGCACCAGCTGCAGTTTCCGAACAATCCCCAAGGGTAACCCTACATAGAGCGCACTGCAGTAGTCTAGCCTTGAGGGAATGAAAACATAGATGATGGTGGCCAGATCCAAGTCAGAAGGAAAGGGACACAGCCTCCTCACCAGATGGAGTTGGTGAAAAGTGTTCCTGGCCACCACCGCAACCTGATGTTCCAGGTGCAGCAAAGGGTCCAGAAGCTCTCCAAGGCTACGAACCTGGGTAACCAGAGGGGGCCAGAACTCCCCTTCCCCCCCTCCGCCCCCCCAATAACAGACAATAGTGGATTACGGTTTTAATCCAATGTACGACAATAGTGGATTACGGTTTTAAAACTAAATATTAGCAAAATCATTAGCTCTTCAGCTTGGAGAAAAGACGACAGAGAGGATATGATAGAAGTTTATAAAATCATGACTAGTGTGGAACAAGTAAATAGGGAGCAGTTATTTACCTTCTCAAGTAGTACTGGAACTAAGGGATACTTGCTCCATGAAACTAACTGGTAGCAAATTTAAAAGAAATAAAAGATTTTTTTCCCACTCAACATACTTGTTGAATTTGTTGCCAGAGGATGTGGTCAAGGCCAGTAGTGTAGCTAGGTTTAAAAAAGGATTGGATAAGTTTTTGGAGAACAGGTCCATTAATAGCTATTAGCCAAGTAGGTTTAGGGGATGTAACTTCTTACTGTCGGGAGATGGGAGTGAACAACGGCTGCCTGTATGAGTTGTTTGTAAGACCAAAGTCTGGCAAGTATGGTGCAGGGTTTGTAATGTGGGAATCTTATCCCCTGCATTTTTGGCAGCAGACCTGCGGGGGATTCATAGCTAGTGCAAAGCTGATAAATCTGACCTTGCATTCCCCTCAGGATTGCGACCAAAACCACGCAGGTTAGCATTCCTACATTACAAACCCCGCACCCGATTTGCCTAAGGGAGACTGTCCTGGAGGTAAATCAGGGTGCATTTCATAACGTGGAAAAGCGCCCTTAGTCTGACTCAGCCCCTGGTTCAGGGTGTGACCTTGGGCAAGTCCTTTAACCACCCTGTCTTTCTACAATTAGTGATAATAATGGTTATGTTGCCAAATACTTCATAGGGGTGTTGCGAGAATTTCTTAATGAACAATAATGAAACATTTTGAAAGCCTCAGACAGACAGGGAAAAGTATGTTATTACATAACATGATCCACACAACAACAACAACGTCATAGTAACAGCAATCCTTCAAAATAAGAGGGTTGGAAGAAGGGAGCTTCTGTCAAAGTCTCTGAGTGGAAACCAGTAGTTTACAAACCAGTTTGACAAAAGTAAGAGTTTACTTGAACCTCACCGTAATTCTAAGGCTGCATTCAAAGGAGTATTTTCTCCCGAGTCAAACTGCTTCCCTCACATTTATATTGCTTGTGTGTGGAGTAATTAGCTCCCAACCTTTTGCACAAGCTAGCTGTTAATCACCCACATCTTCCAAGCTGAGGGCGCTTCCCCACGTGACAGAATACACACAGTTTGCCTTCGCAAGAAACTTCAAGAGGCAAATGCTGTGCAGCTTTTGTCACGTGGGAAAACAAAGCCATGCACCTTTGGCATAAATCATGCGGAGGATACAGAGCTGGAAAATCGAGCTCTGCATCCTCTGCATGATCGGCGCCAAAGCAACGCCACTTTGTTTTCCCATGTGACAAAAGCCACACAACATTTGCCTCCTGGAATATCTTGTGGAGGAAAACAGTGCATATTTTGTCACATGGGAAAGCGCCCTGAAATCCGAGGGTTAACAACGGAGCTAAGTTGCTTACGCGCATTATTCATAACATGTGACGGAACTTAAACCCCTCCCCCACATTACGTACCAGGGCACCAAGAGGCTTGAAAGAACCTCTTTCAGCTGGTCATTACCAGATTAGGCAATGCATGGCAAGAGTCAACAAGTGGGAGGGAGATTTATTTATTTATTTATTAATAAAATTTGTATACTGCCCCCTCCTGCTAAAAGCATCTCCGGGCAGCTAACAACATTTTAAAATACAAAGTAAAATATAGCATCAAAATACAATTAAAAAGCAACCTAAAAGCCCACAGTTAAAACAATTCAAACCCAAACCCTCCCTAACCCAACACACCCACCCCATCTCTCTCGGCAAAGGCATGGCGGAAAGAAGGGAGGTCGGTAGTCAAGCGGACTTCCAACGGGAGGGAGTTCCACAGCCACGGCGCAGCCACAGAAAATGCCCCCCTCAAGGTCGACACCTGGGAAACCCAGGGGACCTCGAGGAGGGCGCCCCTGGCCGACCGCAGGGGTCGATCCAGGACCTGGAGGATGTGACGGTTCTGCAGACCTTTAAAGCCCTAAAAGCCCAGGCCATTTAGGACTTTAAAGGTCAGCACCAACACCTTGAATTGGGCCCAGAAGACTATTGGCAGCCAGTGCAGAGAGCGAAGCACTGGTGTAATGTACTCGTGTTGACCTGTCCCCGTTAGGAGATGGGCCACCACATTCTGCACCACCTGAAGTCTCTGAACCAGGACCAAGGGTAGCCCCATGTAGAGTGCATTAAAGTAGTCCAGTCTCGAGGTAATAAAAGCATGGATCATCATGGCCAGATCCGAGTCTGAGACATATGATCTAAGCCGACGTACCAGATGTAACTGGAGGAATGCCCCCTTTGCCACAGCCACTACCTGGACATCCAGGCAGAGCTGCGGATCCAGGAGCATCCCCCAGACTACGAACCTGAGATTCCAGGGGAGGACGGACCCCATCAACGATGGAGGCCATCACTCCCCTGGTCTTCCCCACAACCATCACCTTCATCTTGTCAGGATTTAACTTCAGGCGACTCGTCCTCATTCAGTCCCCCACAGCTGCCAAACACCGGGTAAGCACCGAGAGTGCCGGACCTGGGTCTGATGAAAATGAGAGATATAGCTGGGTATCATTAGCATATTGATGACACAGTACACCAAACTCCCTGACAACCTCCCCCAAAAGCTGCATATACACATTGAACAAGAGAGGGGTAAGAACCCCACACCCCTGCAGAACCCCACACATGAGGCCCCGGGGAGAAGATGAACAATCACCCACAACCACACATTGGGTTCTCCCAGTAAGGAAAGAGCGGAACCATTCAAGAACAGTCCCGCTAATCCCTGCACGGTCCCACAGTTGAGTCACCAACAACTCGTGATCAATGGTATCAAATGCATCCAAGAGATCTAGCAGAATCAACAGGGTCAAACAACCCTGGTCCAACTCATGGGAGAGGTCGTCGACCAAGGCCAAAGGCGCAGTCTCCGTGCCATAACCTGAATGAAAGCCGGACTGTGAGGAATCAAGAAAGTTGACCCGGTCCAAATGCTCCTGCAGCTGTTGAGTCATCACTCATTCAATAACCTTCCCTAAAAAAGGAAACACATTTCCAGCACATTTGAAGGATGATTAAGGTTGGGTGATGAAGGCTGATCAAGTGCAACAGCTTTCCTGGAGTCAGGAGAAAAGGCTTGTTTGGATGCAGACTAACACCTAAGGTATTCAGTGTTACCTGTCTTAACACAGTTTGAGCCATTGCCCCAGCGATGGCAATTCTCTGCAAGTTGTTACGTAGAATGCCAAGTCTGAGAATGAGCAAGCATTGGGCATGTAGTCAACCAGCTAGGAGAATGCATGATTGAAAAATGGCACATTGGGCTTTTAAGGCGGGCGTTACATGTGTGCCAGGGAGAGTGAGAGGGGCTGGAAGCAATAGCTCTGTGGAACGCTCTAGACGTTTGGCCCGTGACTTGATGGTGGTGTTGGATCTGGACATGAGGAGGCTACATGCAAGCTTAACTGATGGGACATGGACACGTGGGTGTACATTAGCCTGCATAGCGGGATGAGGATGCATGTTCGGTGGGTGGTGGCCCCATGGCCAGTGGGGGCAAACACCTAATAAACAAGCAGACAAAATTGGCAAATCTGCAAATGGACCCCAGACTGCTGTACTTAATAATAGTTATGCACTCTGACACCTCTCTTGAGGTTAGGCTGGGTGCCTTTGGTCCTTTAACAAATCCAGTGCCGTTAAACAGAGGAGTCCGTCAAGGGTGTCTCTTGGCCCCCTCTTGGTTTAATTTATATATAAACAATATGGGGATCCAGTTAAAAGATCCTGACTACCACCCAGTGTCTGTGAACCAATCTTTATTATCATTGTTGTTATATGCAGATGACAGTGTTGATTTCACAGATTCAGGTGGGATTGCGGCGGCTGATGGATGGGTTCAGTGAATACAGTGCCAGAGAGTCATTGATAGTGAACTTTGCCAAGACTAAGATCCTGGTAGTGGGGAAAACCCATACTACACATAAATGGTATATGAACAAGCAACCTATAGAGCAAGTTTGTCAGTTTAAATATCTTGGTATTGTGTTTTCTGCTTTCCCCTCCTGGGGCGCACATTATAGATCTGCATGTAAGCAAGTCAAAATAACTTGTTTATATTGTTTATTTTATATTTTTGTAACTTGCAATGGTCCACAACCACGCAATAAAATGCATTTGATTTGAAATAACTTGCAAGGGGATTAGCAGTTTTTTCTGGTCAAGGGGAGGGAGATTAACTGTCCCTGCCCTTAAGCTGTATAAAGCTAACGTGCCCCCCCCCCTTCCTTTATGGGAATGCAGTATGGGGTCCATCTTTACAGGCTGGAAACAGGGCAAAATGGCTTTTTGAGGTTTATTTTAGGTGCTCCTAAAGGTACTCCTGCAGTGCTGTTAAGAACAGAAGCAGGAATCTGACCAATGGTCTCGATGGCAAAAGAGACTGTAGTTAAATTCTGGCTCAAATTGAAGTTCCCCAGTACTATGTCCCTTTCCCTTCTTGCCCTGGAAGAATCTAATGGTGGTTTGTGGGGTGCAGGCTTAGTTGATATCCTATCAGCCTTGGGTTTCTCGAAAGATTACCTTACTAGTCTAACCTATGAAAGGGCTTTGGCAGAGCTCCAAGGCAGAATTAGGGATCAAGAATTGCAGACCGAGGGGGAGGCAATTATGGCACAGAGGGTAGCTAGATTATATTGCTTTATTCCCAGAATACATAAGGTTGCCCCTTATCAGTTTAACCTTAGTTCATGGGAACACAGAGCGGTTTTTCTGTTGACAAGGTTCCCTTCTAGCACACATCTGCCCCCGGCAGGGTGCGGAACCTATTAGGATGGTCCGCCCCCAGAGGCTGATGGACCCGGTGTGGTTTGTAGGCGCTCTGGGGGTGGGGAGGATTGTTCTCGAATGATTCCACTCATTCCTGACAGGAAGAACTCAGTGGGTGGTACTCGGTGATTTTTTTTCATTGTACCAAGACCTCCCATGTGGGGTCCTGCAGGGTTCGGTTCTGTCCCCTCTCCTGTTCAACGTGTATATGCAGCCGCTCAGCAAGGTGATCAGAGAGTTTGGGGTGAGGTGTCAACAGTATGCGGATGGCACCCAACTGTATCTTTCATTTTCGACCGACTCAGGCCCAGCTGTCTCAGTGTTTACTCGGTGTTTGGCAGCTGTGGGGGACTGGATGAGGGCTGAGTCTGCGACTGAATCCTGACAAGATGGCGGTGACGTTAGTGGGTAGGTCGGTGGAGTTGACAGCTCCATCGATTGATAGAGTGTGCCCCCCACTGACGTCCCAGGTGCAGAACCTGGGGGTGCTCCTCGATGCGCAGCTCCGCCTGGATCTCCAGGTGGAGACTGTGGTGAGGAGTGCCTTCCGCCAGTTACATATGGTGCGGTGGCTTCGGCCACTGGTTTCGGTTCCGGACCTGGCCACGATCATCCATGCTTTTATCGCCTCTCGGTTAGACTACTGCAACATGCTCTACGTGGGGCTACCTATGGTGACAGTTCAGAAGCTGCAGCTTGTGCAGAACATGGCGGCCCGGCTCTTGGTGGGGCTGGGTTGCCGGGAGCACATTACACCAGTGCTCCAATTTCTGCACTGGCTGCCAATAGTCTTCCGGGCCCAATTCAAAGTGTTGGTTTTAACCTATAAAGCCTTACACGGCCTGGGCCCTGCTTACCTGCGAGATTGCCTCACTCCCTGGGTTCTGGATCGACCCCTGCGGTAATCCGGGGGGCACTGTGTTATAGGTCCCTCGGGTTTCCTGGGGGGCCACACAGAGCAGGGCGTTCTCGGTGGCCACGCTGCACCTTTGGAATTCCATCCCGGTGGAGGCCCGTCTGGCCCCGAACCTCCTGACGTTCTGTAGGAGACGTAAGACCTGGCTGTTCCGCCAGGCTTTTGGTGAGGGAGAGGGGTAAAGGGTGGGTGGGGAGGGTGGTGGTTGGTTTTTTCCCTCCTGTTGTGCTTTAATGTTTTAAAATGTCTTAAAATGTTTATACTATTTGTATTTTAGATTTTTATTTTTTTATTGTTGTTCGCCGCTCTGAGCTGCCTGTGGCAGGAAGAGCGGGGTAGAAATGTATTCAATAAATAAATATAAATAAAATATATAAAATATGGTTCCCTCTGCAGTTGTTGAGGGTAAGTATGCCGGAATCCCATATGAAGA
This sequence comes from Sphenodon punctatus, assembly GCA_003113815.1. Lineage (NCBI taxonomy): Eukaryota > Metazoa > Chordata > Lepidosauria > Sphenodontia > Sphenodontidae > Sphenodon > Sphenodon punctatus. Next base: position 1,573,310 of record QEPC01004800.1, on the reverse strand, counting down.
TAGGCTCTGCCAGCACTGTAACTAAAGGTAAACTGAGTCACTAGGGCATATAATGCTAGACTGCCAATTATATGTGAACATTCAGGAGACTTATTTGAGAGGTATTCTGTCTAAATTGCAAGATAGCACACAGCAGGAGATTCTGACTACCTTGCTATGTGACAAGGATATTGAGATTACATTTCAAGTAGCCAAATTCTGTGATGCAGTGTAAAATCTCAGATGGGCCAGACAAAATATCAAGCAAAAATAGCTGGGCAAACTGGCTTTACTGCAGCCATATAGGTGGTTTTTCCTTGAGTAGGTGGATAACCCGATTTCCGGGCCCGATTCAAGGTGTTGGTTTTGACCTATAAGGCCCCAAATGGCTTGGGCCCTGCTTACCTGCAGGACTGCCTCATTCCCCACGGCCCCTGAAGTCGGCCGGGGGCGCCTTCATGGAGGTCCCCCAAGAATCCTGGGGGGCAACTCTGGAGAGGGTGTTCTCGGTGGCCACACCTAGGCTGTGGAACTCCCTCCCGGCGGAGGCCTCCCTTCCTTCTGACAAAGATGCAAGACCTGGCTGTTCCGCCAGATATTTGGTGAGGGAGATGGGTGATG
>QEPC01004800.1:1511178-1550435 GCA_003113815.1 Sphenodon punctatus | reverse complement strand
GGTGCCCAGGACCCTGTGCAGTTCCCCGAGTGTCTGTTCCCCTTCAGTCCTTGTATTATCCTTGTCCTCTGGGGCACTTGGCTACCTCTCATTGCATCCCGATGATGAAAAGGGTTGCCCTCTGAGCAAGGGGGAAAGCCCACCCACTACCCTGAGGGACATTCTAGTCTTCGAGACAGACTCCATTTACAGAGGTAGCCGCCCCTTGTATTTGCTCCCTTGTTTCCCCCTCGTTCTCCTGTGTGTTTGGGCCCCAATCCCTATTACTCCCCTTCCTTTTCCCCCGTCCCCCGTGACACTAGCCAGGACAGGCATGGATCTAATTCACAATAGGTGGCTCACACAGTCCCAAGAGCATCCCTCACATCCGAGGGGGAAGCAGTCCAAAACTCATCCCACAAAAGAGAACAAGACGGGGCTTCTACTGCCTCTGACCCATCTTCTGCTTAAAAAGTTGCATCGAAACGGTGGTGGATTTGAGTGATTTTATCCCCCCGTAAAGTCCACAAACAAATTACAGCGAGCATTTGATGATTTTAAGTCTAGGTGGAGGGAGGCCGGACTGACCAGCCCCCTCACCACTTGGAACAGCTCAGCCAAGCGAGACTTAGCAGATGCAGTGAGGGCAGCAAAGAAAACCTTCTTTGCTGTCCGCACTGCAATGGCATAGGTACGTAACCAGACTCTATGCCGCAATAGGTCAACTTCAGCACACGAGTGATGCCACCGTTGCTCTAACTGCCGCCCTTCATGCTTCAGCTGCTGCAGCTCCTCCGTGTACCACGGGGAGCTGTGCTGTCGACACTTCAGGAGCGGATGCGTGGGGGCCACACGGTCGATGGCATCCGTCAGCATGGAATTCCACATAGATACAAGGCCATTGAGTGAGCAGCCATCAAGGTCAGAGGAAACATCCGCTAGAGCTATCTGAAACCTTTCTGGTTCCATAAGCCTTTGGGGGTGAACCAACCTAACTGGTTCCGCACCCTCCCGGGGGCCGACATACACCAGGATACCTGCCTGGAGGAGATAATGAGCCATCCATGACAAGGGCACTGTTGACACCTCTCCCACCAATGGATCTCCTGCCTCAAGACCTGTGCAAAATATCATGTCTTGGGTACATCCTCCAATATGTGTGGGGCCCACTACTCTCTGAGACAGGCCCATGGTTACCATGGCAGCCATGAACTCACGCTCTGCCATTCCAAGACTGGCGTCAGCCTGAAGTCCCCCAAAACTATTGCCCTTGGGGACTGCAAGACCACCTCCGACACCAGCTCGGTCAGTGCGGGTAGGGGGGCTGTTGTACAGGTGGGTGCCTGGTATATCAGCAGTATCTCCACTCTGTCTCCGGCCAAATCCAACACCAGATGGAGAGCCTCCACACTCATGATAGGTTGCACAGGAAATCTCCTCGCAGACCAGGCATCTTTAAAAATAATGGCTACACCACCACCCCGGCCCTCCAGCCACGGCTGATGCTGCATGGAGTACCCGGCTGGAACAAGGTCACCCAATATAGTCCCTGACTCAGTGTCCAGCCAGGTCTCCGTAACACATACGAGGTCAGCCACCTGGTCCAGGTTCACCTCCCGGACCGTAGTTGATTTATTAGCCACTGACCTTGCATTTACCAGCATCCCCGATCAACCTCACCGCCTGTCTGGAGGCCAATGAGCAGGACAGATATACAACATCTGTCCCTTCTCATGGATCGAACCTGCCTCCCAGAAGGACCATAATTCCCCCGGCCCAGCAGGACCCCATGGCTGCAGACCCCCCTGGTCCACTCCCCCGACCCCTCCCCAGAGCCCGCTCTGCCAGCCCCCCAGAAGGAGATCCCCACCCCTGCCACTCCATCCTCCTCTGCCACCGGAGGATCACTCCCCCATCCCAAGGGCTGCACCCCTCCCTCACACCAAAGGGGTCAGCCCTTTCCTCCCTGACCCAATCCCCCTGCCCCCTCCCTCATAAACAACCCATCCCCCCCCCACACCTATCCCTCTTTAAAATACAAAAAAAAATAACCCTCCCACCAATGTCAGTGGTCCTCCCGGGCCCGCTAAGGGCCACGCCTATGGGGCTGGCCCTACAAGGTACCCCTGAAAAGCTTGGCTCTGGGGCAGTGGCTAGGACAGAGGGATATTAAGGGTGCAAGCCTCCACCCATTCATTGACTTTAATGGTGGAGGATTGTACACTAAGTGAGTTATCTAAAGTCAGACAGGAAGTTTGGGCTAGAACTGGAAACTGAACCTGGATTTTTACTCCTAACATAGATAGCCAGAAGCGAAACTGCCAAAAATATAGCAAACAGCAACAAAGGCTGTTTTAAATGGACCCGGCTGGGAGGCAGGTCTGTGTGTGCCGCGCAGACAAACCACGCACTTCTGGTGAGTGCGGAGGGATTCATATGGCCAGGAATGGGTGTGCAGTCAGTATTCACTTGAACCCACGCACTGTTTAGCCTGCCCGCCACACAGAGCATCCCAGATTTTCCCCAGGTGTTCTGGATGTGGGCATGAGTGGGCAGATCATGGGTGTGTGCATGTGTGTGTGTGTGTGTGTGTGTCCACCCCCGCGCTGCCTTCAGACAGGTGGGTGGACCTGCGTGGGCTTGTCCCATGTAAAAATGGCCATAATCAAGTGGCTATAGCACTATACTAGGATTCAGGGCACTGGCAGACTCCGCTACTGGTTCTCCTGCTGACTTTGGGCAAGTCACATGAGTCAAATTATTCAAAAGCAGGTTGTAAGTGTACTTAAAACATCACAATTAGACTGCTCACAGACTGGATGGTGATTCACCACAGATTTAGTTGTTACATGGGAGCACTTCTAGTAGGTGGTAAATCCATGGAAAAGGTTTTCTGGTCATCATCTGGGGATCCTCACATGTAACAAATAAATCTGTTGTACTTTCCATGACTTCTTGTGGACTTTACTACTTGAAAAATCACCATGCGTCGAGGTAACCATGTAGTACTTCCATACTTCGAACGTTTTGTTTAAGGTGCATTGGCCTGATTTTAAGAAGCACTGAGAGCCTACAAGCTTGAGTGAAAATCAGTGGAGATTGTAGGTGTTCATAACCTCTACAAATCAAGACAAACATGCCTCGATCGGGCCGTCCAATATTGAGATACAAAAACTCAATGACTGACTTGGAAAATGAACATCCTTACACCTCAGTAACACTGCAACAAGAATTCCAGGTTAGTTACCTTCAACAAGGTCACTGAGAGCTATGGGAGAAGGGAAAAAACAGTTCCCTGACTATGGCCCTTTTCTCACACACACACTAACACTGATAAAATGGGTGTTACATTTTATTATACATGTTGCAGGGCACCCATAATAAATAAAATTTTATTGTTCAGCCGAAGCTATTACAAATACATAAATAAAATAAGACAGACAAACATAATAATAAACCAGAACCAATTTCCCAAACACAATAAACCTGTATATTAATTATTAAACAAATACAGCTACCAACTTTTAAAATGCTTCCCAGTCAATCAGCCAGTGCGACAGTTCCTTAATTCACCTCACTTTCTCAAATCAGATCTTCCGGTCGGCATACGGCCTCCTTATTAGGGTAGCAGCCCAGCAAAATTTGGCCACTGCTCTGGTTAAGTTAGAGTCAGTTGGGGACAGTAATTTTAACAAAATTCTCCTAGGAAAGTCTCCATCCTCAAGGTATCCCCCCCAGAAGCTTAGATCTTAACCCCTCCAAAGCAGAGCAATGCAAAATAATGTGTTCAGGGGTGTTTACTTCTCCTGAATTACACATAATGCAAGCCCGCTGTTCCCACGGGGTCTTTAAATACCTCCCCTCCAAAACTGTCAAGGGGAATACATTCATTCTCATCCTGCAAAAAGCCTGGCGACAGTTGGCATCCTGCCAGTCAAATAGGTAGTATTGACTCGGCCTCTGAAAAGAATAGAAGGGGTAAAATGAGTTATAATGCGGGGCCACTCCCTGCGACTCTCTCCGGGCATGTTCTAATTGAGCAGCCTGGTCTCATAGCCGCCTTTTGATCAAATCTTTACATGCCCCCCAGCCCAGCCTTCCCAAATCTGAGCAGGCAAACCCCAGCAAGGTAATTTCATGCTTAACTTCCCTTAACCAGCTATCCCCCAGACCAGCAGAAATAACCTCGTTTACTAGAATATCACTAGGACTGGGGAAAAACACCTTCTTCAGCCAATAATTCAAAAATGACTGAATGGAAAATACTTTCAGGGGAAGCATGAAAGACTCAGCTCGCAAAATTGCCTGCGGAGTTCCCCGAGGGGCCCCCAAGATTGACCGCAAAAAGCTGTTCTGTAAGCTCTCCAAGTGGGAGAAGTATTTCACCCCCCATACCGAGTATGCATAAAGCAACATGCTACCACTTTGGCCCTAAAGAGATGTATATCCGGGAGTACAAGGCGCCCCCACTTACCATAGTAAGTTTTCGTTATGGCAGCTGTTGATCTTTTAACCTGCCCACATACTGCATCAAAATGAGCCTTCCAAGTACCATTAGCAGAGATTAACACGCCAAGGTATTTAAATACCTTGACTTGCTCTAGCTGGATTCCTTTTATTACCCAACGGTGCATTTTGTTGGACCCCCTAGGGCCCGCTACTAACACCTTGGTTTTGGCGAAATTTACCATTAGAAACTCCTTCTGGCAATATTCGCCAAAGGCCTCCAATGCACGCCTCATCCCTACTAATGTTTGGGATATTAGCACAGCGTCATCGGCATATAGCAATAAAGCTATTTGACGATTACCAATTTGTGGGGGGTGCATGTTCAGACTCTTCATCCAGTGCACAACGTTGTTTAAATAAAGGTTAAAGAGTGTAGGTGCCAATAAGCACCCTTGACGAACACCTGATTCAACCTGGACTGGGTCAGACAGAGCTCCCTGGGCATTTACCCTCACATGTAGCAAGTTCCCTGAATGAAGCTTAATAATTAGAAAAAGCAATCTGGGTTCGATATCCATGGCTTGAAGCTTGTACCAGAGGCGTTCTCTGCAAATGGAATCGAACGCTTTCTCCAAATCTACAAAGCAGCAGAAAAGAGACTCTTGCTTAGTTGTAGCTCTGAGGATCAAAGATGCCAACACCAAAACATGATCAGATGTCGCGACACCCTTGCGAAAGTCAATCTGTTTGGGATCAATTGATTATCTATCCACTGCTGTAGCCTAGCTAACAGGAAACGGGAATATAATTTAGCTACGATACTCAGTAGGCTTATAGGATGATAGTTACCAGGATCCGTTGGATCACCCTTTTTATAAATGGGCACTATTGTGCTCACTAGCCATGACCGAGGCAGGATACCAACTTCGTTTATATAAGTAAATAAGGGAGCTAAGAGCTCTGCCCAGTATAGCGGATCACTTTTTAAGATTTCTGGCGATATAAAATCTGGGCCAGGTGCTTATCCTGACTTCAGGGAACTAATCAAAAGCTGGGCCTCCTCAACCATAACAGGTTGCCACTTCTGAAATCGGTCTATAGGGTCCAATTCTAACAGAGCAGGAGCAGATCCAAGTTTGGCATATAGCTTTCCATAGAACGCCTGCCAGCTTTCTGGAAGAGGAGAATCTCTATGTCCTTGGCCACCCCCCTTGGGTAAGTCATGTATAAGCTCCCAAAATTTCCTTAAATCCCGGCCCTTCGCAGCTTGAATAAGTTCCTCCCAAAGCGCAACCTGTGCGCCTTTTATTTTGTTTCTTATCAACTGGCGATACGTTTTCCTCTTTTGGGCTAATAATAGCCTCATAGAATAACACGGGGCAACCTTCACTTTCCTAGCCAGACATCTTAATTGAGATCTTACCTTACGGCACTCTAAATCAAACCACCGCGGGGTAATTACAGAGACCTTTTTGATAGTGGCTGAACTAACCTGCATGGTTAGCAGTGGAGTCAGAGCTTCCATCAGCTCCTCATATTGGTGGATAATATCTGCTCCCGGGTTTAGCATATCTGCACTGCCCACCTCTAATGGAAAGGTTCTCAGGCATTCGGTCACTCTGCCTTTTAAATCCACTGACCATTTATTGCGTACCAAAACTAGGGAGTCAGCAGATGCCCTAGTACTGGGACTTAAAGAGGTTCGAGGACTTCCAAGGACCAGGTTGATGGGCAAGTGACTCGATATAAATATAGGGGCAACTATAAATGTTTCCACCCATATGAAGGCAGAGAAGGAAATCAAAAAAAGGTCCAGAACACTAGATCCTACCAGGGAATTAAATGTAAAATTCCCTATCAAATCCTCCTCTATACGCCCATTTACTATTACCGCATCCAGGTCCGCTATTACATCATCTAGCCTAACTTTCCTTGGCCCCATCACTTTATCCCTAGAATGGCGTAAAGGGACATATTGGGCCACCACCGAGTTGTCTAAATTTGGATGAACCAGCTGGGAAGCTGGGTCACCTATTCTAGCATTAAAGTCACCACCCCGTAAAAGGAAAGCTTCTGGGAATTTAGTTGTTGTCTCCTTCAACTGATCGGTCATTTTGGGCCAAATGTCCAAGGAATAGTAGGGAGAGAGTTCCGGGGGAATATATACCAATTCTAAAAGCATCTCCCTGCCCCCCGGCCAGCAGCAATGAAAAATGGCAAAGTATGTATATAACTAACACACTTTACCTGGACTTTTTGGGTGGAGGCTACTAGTAACACTAACCCTCTGCTTGGGCGGCCCTGCACCTCAAGAGGAAGTGCATTCACCCAATATGTATTGAACCCCCTCCACTGGGGCTGGGGGGTGGCCTCAACCAGCCAGGTCTCTTGGAGTAAGGCGATGTCACCTGAATGTAAGAAGTTGTAGAACTCAGAGTCGGCCTGATGCGTCCGCCATCCAGAAATATTCCATGAGATGAAGGTAAGGACCGCATCAGACCCATCCTTCTGTCATTTTGGGGGGGGGGGAGGTCTTGGATGATGTCTAAGCACCCTAGCGGCCAGAGAACTACCTACAGTCCTCAAATCCAAGTTGGGTTCACTTAAAGAGCAGCCGCCTACCTCCCGTTGTAGATTTTCTGGGGGGGCTTCCGTCAAGCTTGTCAACTTGTTCCAAGTGGGTTCTATCTGGTCAGTCCCTCCTACTACTAAACTCTGGGAGGCATCCTGAGCTCTCAGCCTCCTCAAGGGAATATCCTCCTCTCCCTGCACCTGGGAACTCACCTGGTCACCCGGTGGCACCTCCATACTGGCGGGCAAGATGGACTGCTCCTCTCTTAGTTGGACATTCTGACCCCGGTCCTCCTCCCCAATTGCTGTCCAACTCACCGACTGGGAGTATGAAGTTAATAGCAGGGACTGGGAGGGGTGCTGCCTCCATCCATCTGCATCCTCCCGAGATTCCTTTATGGGAGTTGGTTGCCCTCTACACCTCAGAGATCTTTTAATTTCCCCTAACTGGGATTTAAGTGACTCCAGGTGATCCAAAAGATGTGCCTGAAACACAATTGAAGGAGAGGATAGAGGCTCACTGGCACGTGGGGGCTCTACGAGCGGCTCCGGAGCCTGGGGTGGCAAAGCAAGGATTTGGGTTTGGGTTTGGGTTTGGGTTTGAGGCGGTGGGGGCGGTGGGTGCGGAGGGCAAAGAGGGTGGGGCGGATGGAGAAGGTAAAGATGAGGGCAAAGGCAAAGCGGGGGTGGGAACTCTGCCATCGTCCACTCCCACCCCCTAGTAGCTCTCCCGCACACCCTGGGGGGGGGGGTGTCGGGAACCTCCAGGTACCGATAGTGTCTTGATTCTTGCATAATGCTCCACTCAGTCTCCTGTGGGCAGGGACCGGATGAAACGGAGCTGGCCTGACCCCAGGGACAACCCTCTTATTCTCCCGACTCAACCCACCATCCGTCTCCTCGCGCTTCCCTCCCACCCCTCTGTTGTTCCCGGGCCCCTGCTTCAGAACGGATCTTCTGGGACCCAGCAACAAATCGTGATGCCTGCTCCCTTTGCTATATAAGCTTCTGGGGTCAGGAACCAAGAGTGGTAGATGAGTTGGGGGGTCTTGCTGGGGCCCCTCAGGTTCGCTCGCCAAACCTTGGACCTGGGGGTTCATCAGGTTACGTGGGACACACCACTGCCTCTCCCAAACCTCCTGCTTCAGCTGGAACACCCTAGATAGGAACACCCCATGTTCCTCCAATTGACTTCTTTGAAATAATATTTGATCTACCATATCAGGGGATTTAAAGGAAACAAAAACCATTTGTTTCCCCACCACATGGATCATTTGGTCCACAGAAGCTATATCCCTCCTTGTAATTGGGAATTCTGTTAGAAGGAATCGGAGATGCTCCGCAACGTCCAAGGCAGTTGCCCATAGGGGGATGTTCTGGCCACGTGGGTTGAGCACTGTAAATATTAGGGAGTTTACCAATACCCCAAAAGCCTCCATCCTTTCTGTGCATATTAACTGCATGGAGCAATTCTCTTGCACCCCCAGGGGCCTCCCTTGCACAGCCGATACCAGTTCTAAATTTGCCTGACAAGAAGGTACCAGGGAAACCGAAGTAGGTGAACTCTTTTTCAAGACTATCCCTTCACCAACAACCTGTGGGTTGCCCAAAGCACCTTGAACCAGCCCCTCAAGGGTTTCCAATTTAGAGTGGACTTTAGACAACTTAAGAAAAACAAATTGCAAGGTTTCTGCAGTTAACATTACATGATCCGTAAGGAATTCTGCCAGTTTTTCATCTGATGACTCATTTGCTGCACTGCAGTTAGAGAAGTGCGGTGAAAGTTGAGTCAGATGCTAAGTCCCACAAGACGCGTCAAGTTCGGCCTCTTTCTGGACTGGCTTAGAGAGTTCTTCAACCTCCGATAGGGGTTGAAACCGATTACTAAGAGCTAGAGGGGAGGAAGCCAATGGTAAGGCTCTATTTTTCCCCCTAACATGAGGGAAAAAGTTCTCCATTCGTTTTTGTCCCTCTTCCCCCCTTTTGGGTCTTGTTTTGTTCAGAGAAGACATACTCTCCTAGCCCGGAAATCTAGGAAATTTAGCAGGGGTTCCCCAGAATGGCCCGGCACACCCGGCAGCGCATCTAAGGCCGTGCGCACAAGGGCACGCCCTTGTGCGCGCAGCCCTTAGGCGCGCTGCCCCAGCGCATGCCCACGGCGCTGCCGCAGGCTCTGTAGCCGGTTATGTTCCCCCCGCAGGTCTGGCCCCGCCTCCGGCACAGCTGACAGCAGGTAAGTGGGTGAAGTGAATGGATATGGAAACGCCGCTTCCAGCTCCTCTCTCACACGCAACCTCTCCGCCGCAGGCTCTGTAGCCGGTTATGTTCCCCCCGCAGGTCTGGCCCCGCCTCCGGCACAGCTGACAGCAAGTAAGTGGGTGAAGTGAATGGATAGGGGAACGCCGCTTCCAGCTCCTCTCTCGCACACCCAGGGCACCCATAGAGCACACCTGCAGCCCTGCAACATGCATAATAAAAGTTAACACCCATTTAATCAGTGTTAGAGTGTGTGTGAGAAAAGGGCCTTAGTCCCTTTTTACATGAGATGGGCCCACTCATGCCGATGCAGATCTGCTGTGTGGGCATGAGTGGGCACCACCCGTGTGACCAACACAGCCAGTGGGTGGGGGTGTGTGCGCACTCCTGCAGTACACCCATCTCCACCCACTTCCAGTCATAGCCCACCCACGGAGCAATTGGCCAGAATGGCAATCGCTCTGTGTGTGGAGGTGGGTGTGCACCCTTGTACTGCGTGCATACCTCCCCTACACTGGTGCACACCCCCATCCCCCCTGGAATGCAGTCCATTTAAAAAGGGCCTACGACATACTGATCTCTTGTGAGAAAGCATTCATTCCAGAACAGATTATAAATCAGAATGCAACGCAGTGGATCTTTACCATAATCCAGCCTCCAGCTCACTGAAGTTCTCAGAGCTGGTGTGAAAGTTGGTAATTGCTCTTTATAAGGTTCTGTGTAGATTTTTCCTACTTTGATCCATGTGGATTCACAAACCTTGAGCTTCAGCTCAAACCTCCAACGAAGGCCAGTTTCACTTGGCTTTATGCCAGAACCAATAACCGGGACCCTGGTTCTCCTGAAAAAGATATTATTTTTGGTGGCCTCTCTGATGAACCTGAGTTGGGAGTCTGTCCACCAGTCCCTCACCGATTAAGGCTGCTCTTTGAACAACAAGCTTTTGTGGTACAAACTAGCCTTGGCATCGTTCACATTCACAACCTATCATTTACAATGTCCCAGGGTTCCTTTGATGATAAAAATATACAGTAGCCTTTCAGTGCACTGCTGAACAGGTGATTTTTTTTATATCTGTGTGTGTATATAAAGAATTCATGATGTCGGATGTCTGTCTGCAAGTGATATTTAATGGCATGAGTGAGGAGAGAAGGGAGAGCTCACAAATGCTACAGCACCAAGTCCAACATTATTGTCTATATATAGTGCATTTTTAAGATAACCCACTTGTTCTATATTCAGCTAACACACTCTGACTTAGTAAACATTTCCTTTTGTGCCTGGATGCACTTATGCAAACATTTTAGACTGTAAAACCCGTTCATATATTTAAGAATGATCAGAAAGAGCAGAAAATTAGATTTGTTTGTGCTTTTTCCCTTTCTGATGAGCAAAGATAACACAAAAACCTAATTTGGCTATTTTTTTAAAAAAATCTACCCTTTTTTTTTTTTACACTAGAAATTCAAGTCTTTATCCTCTTTGTTCTTTTTCTGGACACTGTGGTCACAGTCCTCAAGCCACTTACTCCAGAGGAGTCTCACTGACTTTAAAGTGACTTCTCCAGAATAGGTGGTTTGAGGAATGCAGCCTCTGTGAGTAACTGGATTAATACTAGTAGAATTGTGGCATCACATATACTAAGCCTAAGCCAATGGGCTCTGACTAAGCAAAAGGAGAAGGTATTTTTATTCACATTATTTAAAACTTTGTTTGCTTATTAACCCCCGCCACCCATTTTAACTCCAATGCCTGAAAAACAGTGAAGAAGGAAACCCTCTTTTTTACTGACTGACCATCCTCTTAAATTAGGGCTAAGAAATCCCCCATCCAATTCTCTGGTCCTCCAGTGAGACCCCCAAAAAGAAAGAAAAGACAGCAACAGAGAAGGCATGACTTCATAGGGATTCCTGAGAGTTATAAGGCAATAAGAAGAGGATGGGAAAATCTTACTTCTTTTGTATCCCAAAACCTTTCAGTTCTCCCTTGTGTGTCAGGAAGCAGCAAGCTAAGGCCATACATGTATTTATGCCAGTGTAAGTGATTTGAGGACTGCAGCCCAGGGCACAAATCCAAGCTTATTTTTTCTTTGCAGGTCACCTCTAAGCTGGTGCTCCTCGTAGCGGAATCGTGACAAAGTCACCTCTTCAGCAGTGCTTAGAGGAAGCTGCTGCTGGGCTCTGTAGCGTCATCTCTTCCCCAAAAGGAAATGGAAACATTTGTGTCAGTGGGATGCTTTACCTTGGTCTTGTTCTTTTTAATGATTCTGTTTCCTGGAATGATCAAGGCTCAGGTGTTCAGTCCTCTGATGTGTCAGTCCCTGTGTCAGCCAGCAGGTTCCTGGTGGGAACAGGTTATATCAGTTTCATGCAGGTTTTAAGGACTCTTTCCATTCTATTTTTCTGCATCTAAGTACATTCCATTCTCTCTGTCTCACATTCTCTGTAAATATACAGACATGCAGTAAACCTCTGTAATCTAGATGCTTCTCTATTCTGGACATGCTTTATGTACCTCACTACTTTCAGGGGATATAAAGAATGTCCAGAATAAAGAAATGCTGTCAGTGCCAAACAGCTGATCAGGGTTATCAGCTACTTAGAACTGAACAGCTGAATCCTGCCATCTCCACACACCTCTCACATCCAGAAAAATACACACATACATACATACCAGCAGGCAGGTAGGCAGGCAGGAGGCTAGAGCGATGCTGGCGTCGGACTCGATCTGACTCCGACCGACTTCTCCATAGGGCCCACTTGCAGTCCTATGTTGAGGCTGTGAGGACAGCGAGGAAGGAGTTCCTTGCTGTCCTCATAGCAGCTGTGAAGTCACGCCCGGCGAAGCTGTTTCGGGTGGTGCGGGGGCTGGTCAGTCCGGCCTCTGTCTCTTATACACATCTAGATGTGTATAAGAGACAGGGCCCATCCTGGTTGGTGAAAGCCTCCAGGGAGATGTTTGGGACGGTGCTGGTGAGAGTAGTGAACGCGCCCTTGCAGCAGGGGAGGTTGTCGCCCAGCCTCAAGGAGCCTGTGGTGCGTCCCATGCTGAAGAAACCATCTTTGGACGTGGATGTGCTCGCCAGTTACCGACCTGTCTCTAACCTTCCCTTTTTAGGGAAGGTTATTGAGCGGGTGGTGGTGATCCAGCTCCAGGCGCATCTACATAGCATCGGTTTCCTGGACCCTTTTCAATCTGGGTTCCGCACCGGCTATGACACTGAGACGGTGTTGGTGGCCTTGGTCGACGATCTCCGCCGGGAGATGGATGCAGGATGTTCAACATTTCTCATCCTGCAAGATCTCTCAGCCGCTTTTGATACCGTGGACCATGGGCTGCTGTTGAGACGGCTGCGTGACCTGGGGGGTCTGGATGGGACTGTTCTTGAATGGTTCCAATCGTTCCTCTCGGGGAGAAGCCAGCAGATGGTACTGGGGGATGAGACATCTTACCCCCGTGCTTTATCATGCGGCATTCAGCAGGGTTCCATTCTGTCTCCATTATTATTTAATGTATATATGCAGCCCTTGGGGGAGGTCGTGAGAGGGTTCGGAGTGCGATGTCACCAATATGCTGATGATACTCAGCTGTACCTCATGTTTTCAACTGACCCAGACCCTGCTGTCTCATTGCTATCCCAGTGTTTGGAGGTCATGGCGGAATGGATGTGGCAGAGCAGACTGAAGCTCAACCCCGATAAGACGGAGGTGATGTTGGTGGGGAGAGCGAGGGAGGTAGTGATTGGGGGGGTTCGCCCTCCTATAGCCCTCTGCAGGTCCGGAGTCTGGGGGTGATATTGGACGTGGATCTCTGCCTGGAGCGGCAGGTGGAGGCAGTCGTGAAGGCGGCCTTCCGCCAGTTGCATCTGGTGCGAAGGCTGCGTCCGTTCATCTCCGGCCCGGACCTGGCCTCCCTCATCCATGCCTTCGTCACCTCGAGACTGGACTACTGCAACGCGCTCTACATGGGGCTTCCCTTGTTCCTGGTTCAGAGGCTGCAGCTAGTACAGAATGCGGCGGCCCGCCTCCTTTCGGGGACGGGTCGTCGGGAGCACATAACACCCGTGCTCCGTGCTCTGCACTGGTTGCCAACAGCGTGCTGAGCCAGGTTCAAGGTTTTGGTGTTGATCTAAGGCCCTTTACGGTCTGGGCCCCTCGTACCTCAGGGACCGCCTTGCCCTCCGTGCCCCGGAGTGGCTCCTTCGGTCCACTGGGGGTGCTTTCTTGGAGGTCCCCCGCGTTAAGCGGGGGGCCACAATGGAGAGGGCATTCTCGGTGGCCGGGCCGCGCCTTTGGAACTCCCTGCCGGAGGAAGCTCGCCTGGCCCCAAGCCTTTTGACATTCCGGCAAAGTTGCAAAACCTGGCTGTTCGCCCAGGCCTTTGGGGAGGGAGGGGGGTTAGAGGGTTTTATCTCCCCTACCCTATTTATTGTTTTATTGCATTCCCGGGCTCTGTTTTAATACTTCAAAATTGTATTGATATGTTTTAATTGGTTTTAGATATATTTTATATGTATTGTTTCTTTTTCGCTGTTGTAAGCTGCCCCGAGCTGTTTTTAGGAGGGTCGCGGTAAAAATCTAATAAATGAATGAATAAATATATATAATCAAACTGCATTAGAAAGTTTGGGGAAATGAAACAGTCAGATTTGCTTCATATCCCCAGGTTGCAGTATGTATCAGAACTAGACATGCACTGGAACAACAACTAAAAGCAACTAGATTGTGAATACTAGAGCTTTGGTTTGACAGGCTCAATACCTTGAGTTCTGATGAAACATGAACCTTTGCAAATGATGTAGGTGATTCAGAAATATTTACTGTTGCATAAACATACTTGCAAATTTGCTTTAACTGACGGCACATCATTTGCATGATAAAGACTACCGATTTGTGCTGAATATAGTACTCTGTGTCTACCATGTCTCTTTGTAAACTGCCTCTCCATGTCTAATACAATCAGTAGGACCCTGATCTTGGCTGTTATTTCTAGGTGCTCCTGTTGGGCAGATTGCTACTATCTATTATATTTCTGCGGTCGTATCTAGCAACCCCAGTCCTGGACTAGTGCCCCTTCTGCTAGGCACTGTGCAAAAGCAGAACAAAAAGATGGTCCCTGCCTCAATGAGCTTACAATCCAAATATAAGACAAATGGCAACAGGAGGATTCCATAAAGGGGGAAGCACAAGGAAACAATGAGACAATACTGGTCAGAAAAGCAGGCAGGGGTCTCAGTGCAGCAGCTGCTGAACCACAATAGTTATGAGGTATTAGAAGCAGCCACTGAGGCAGTTTTTAAAAGATACATCTAGAATGTTCTAGAGTTTTTTATGTCGTTATGAAGGCGATTGTCTAGATAGTTGGAACGTTAAAAATGTTGACACTTCCGACTTGCTTTCAAGGTTTACAACGTTTTTGTAAAACACTTTTTTCATGGTTTTATCAGAACGTTCTCAATAAGGAACGTTACACAACAGTCATTTTTACCATCTGTACAGGTAGAACATTCTATCGCTACGGTACAGCGGCGGCTTGACAGTCCCCTCCTCTCTATCCACTGTCATTATGCATTGCGATGCAAACTGGGAGTAGCGCCCGCATTTCCCCCCATCATTCGTTGCTTGTCACGCCCATTTTTCAAACTTCCAGCAAAATTAAATTTCCACATGCCACACTGCATACATGCAGTCCTCCAGTTGGACAATAGAACATTATAATCCTTTAGACAACCAGGAATGGAATACCCTAATACAACATCACAGCAGCGATAGTCTAGATAAGGAAACCAAACTGATCATGACAATGATGTCATTCCGACAAGTCAGGTAAGAACGAGTTTGGAACGGTATAGTGTGGTTGTTTAAAAACAGCCTGAGGCCCCAGTCCTACTGCCACTGAAGTCTCTGGTAGTCTTACTACTGAGTGATTACAAAATGTGTGGAACCAGGGCTCGAGCGCAATGACAACACAAACAAAATCAATACAGCACTTCTCTCAGTGCCAGTTGCAAATACAAAGGCCTACAATGACAACGTTGCACGGTGTGGATTCAATGTCTAAGACAGGGGGGAAACAGGCAGCATGCTCTATCACCAGTGGCTCCTAGATCAGAAAAGCTGTGCTGATGATCAAATTCCTGTCCATTTCCTGCTGCTATTTGGGGAGTACCACTTTCCATATCAGACAGAGCAGACTTCCCGAAACCATCCAGCTTTCTTGTAGCAGGGGTGGGAGGTGCAGGATGCTGCCTATGTGGAAGGGTTTCTATTTCCCGTATTCTCTTTTTTGGTGAGTTTTTATTACGGGAAGAATACCTGATTGACAGCTTTAGAGACCAAACCCTTTTATCCATAGCATTGTATCACCTAGTCGATGAACTTGCCTCACGTACTGCTTTGTCAGTGGAACTTGGCTACCTCTAAGAGCCAGAAGGGTATTCAGTCTTAGTGGCTCATTCAGAGCTTGGCCTCTGTGCCGGAGACTGTTACGAAGGGTCTGAATTAGTGTCACACTATAGTGGCTTTCCTGGTGTGGCATTTGAGTTTCTCAAAAGCTAATGGGAAGGGATTGTTATTGAGAAACATCCCTAGCGCACCGTAGCGGGACCAAGAGGGAGTGGGAGGCCCTGGTTTAAGACTGCTTTCAGACACGCACAGCGAACACATGGCATAAAATCACGTTGTGTGTAAAGATCCCGCGTGTGGGATTTAGACGCGACATTTCGCGCATTAAAGCCAGTTGTGCATTCTTTTAAAGCTGCGAATTAAATACCTCAATATCAAGGTATTTAATTCGCGACTTTAAAAGAATGTGCGACCGGCTTTAACACATGAAATGTCGCATCTAAATCCAACACATGTGATATTTACACGCAGCATGATTTTATGCCGCATGTTGACCGTGCATGTCTAAAAGCGGTGTTAGTCTCGCCTTACCCAGAAACTCTCTGGGTGACCTTGGGCCAGTCACACTCTTCTCTCAGCCTAACCTACCTCACAGGGTTGTTGCGAGGATTAAAAGTTGTGTCAATTAGTTCTGTGTGAAGCTCTCCGAGTGCCATGGCAGGGAACGGCGCTATATAAAAATAAAAATTATTATTACTACTACTACTACTAAGGAAATTCCTCACTAGTATCGTTGCATTGCCTTTGTCTTGGTGCACCTAGGTGGACTCAGAGGGATAATACTATTGGTAATGCATCCATTTCATTGACTCATTGATATACACATCATAGGTCAAAGGTGTATCTGGTATAAATCTGCTAAAATCAAAGTTACTCTAGGGATGGAATGGACCCTCAAATGCCGTAATTAGTACTAAGATGAGGATGTGTGGAGTCTTATAATTGAAGTTCTATTATGCTAAAGTGTCCTTTCAACAGGGGTACTTGGGAATTAAGATGCTTCTGTACTTGGTACCCACTGTACTGTCTTACAATCACTCTGAGACTGCCACTGCCTTGTAGATTACACAAACAATGACGATTTGGCAACTGTGAGGCCACTGGCTGTGGTTCACAAAGAAGAGCTCACAAAAGCTGGGATGTGGTGTATTGGCAAATTGCTAGTCATCACTACATGCAGAATAGGAAACCCAGAGAGGAACCACTAGCTATCAGGGGGTTTTGCAGCACAAGCAATTGGTTATAGCAGGAAAATTGGAGTCAGGACTCCTGGATTCCATTCCTGGCTGTGCCATTGACTTGTGTAAGCCAAAGCAAGTCTCTTTGCCTCTCTGTGTCTCAGGGTGTGTGAGGTTTAAATATATAACATTTTCAGGTTGCTTTGAGATCCTTGGACAGAAGAGACCATAGCAGTGCAAAGAAATATTATCCTAGGACAACTGGCCCTTTAAAGAGCTTGACTTTCACCTTGACTTTTTTGCTGTACCCAAAATAACCTGAGCAGACACAGAGTTCACCCAACTCCTCCTCTTTTCCCCATGATTATTAGATTTATTTTCCAAGGCAGGGCCCACACAGATATCAATATATAGTCTGGACCAGTGGTTCCCAAACTTTTTGTGACCAAGTACCCCTTTTCAAATTTCCCAATGAGCCGAGGACCCCCACCAAATTTACATAAATGTGCATAAGACACCCCCCCTAAATTTGCATACTACAACAAATATGAATGTAAGCATTTGTGAAATTTGATGAAGATTAGCTGGTTTCATACTGTCATTCGACAGCACCTCATAACATAGAACACACTGTGGATGTGGCTCTTCAGCCGGACCAGCAGATGTGAAACCCATTTTTATGTAGTTTAGGTCATAGCGCCTAACTTTTCTGCGAGCTAGATGCCTCCAATCACTACTTTGATGTTTTTGACTGGTGCTGGGAACTTCATGAATTATTTCTGTCTGCCCTTCCTTATCTGGCAAACTTGCTGCCTGTCCTTCCTGCCCTGTGAGCCTCACTTTCTTTAGCTACCGGTTCATGGTATCAATTCACCAGCCTAAGAGGACAATGCAGAAGAGAAGATCAAGCCAACAGCAATGTTTGCCAGCCTCTTACTACCCTCCAATCAACAGACATCCCTTCTCCACATTTATTTCACCCCTTCATACCTCAGTATGATTTCTCCCCAGCCATCCCTTCTCCATGTTAATTTCCTCCCTTCGTACCCACCCGCCGCCTGGCTCCGTCCCACGCTCCAGCCTCACCGGAGTTTCGAGCCCAGACTAAAACTATGGGAGATTCACAGCGAAAGCCCCCAGCTGCCCCCTCCTCTGCTCTGCTGCTGTCACATGGTGCTGGGAAGGTGGAGGGCGGGTGGGTGATGCTGATGTCCCACAGCCCAGCCCAGCAGCCACAGCAGGTCTGGCTCCAGGAGGATGTGGCTCCTCACCACTACAACTTTCTGTGGATTGCTGCTGGCTCCTCCGGTTAAGTAGGGTGGGAGGGAAGCGGTCTCTCCCCTGCAAGGCTGCACACTGCAGCCCCAGGCTCGTTGGGCTAGGCTTGCAGACAGACATCCCTCCTGGGAGCGAGGCAAGCCACACTACAAAGTTCGTGCCTGCTGCCCGCTTGCAGCCTGCACCTGCTAGTTTTTTAAACTCACTGCTTTGAAGGGATTGCTGAGGGCAGAAGTGCCTTAAACTTCTTCCACTTGTGTCAGTGACTGAGCTCGGAGTCTGTGCCGTGCCAACACCGAGCCCAGTCACCATGCCACGTGGCTCAGCAATACAAAACAAACAAACAAACAAAAACCCAAGAAGGACAAAAGAGGAGGCTCGCGGACCCCCTGGGAGTGTGTCACGGACCCCCAGGGGTCCACGGACCACAGTTTGGGAACCAATGGTCTGGACCATTCAGACAAACAGCTGGGATAAATGATATTCAGTAAGCAAGCTCTGGCAGGAGAGAGACTCAATCCCTCTCTGTTTATGCACTACTTGCAAACACATAAGTACAGCAGGTGAAGTCCACAAGCATGACCTGCCAAGCAACAGCAGCTCACCCTACTCCTAATAATGCTGGAGTTGGTAGCCAGGCTCAATACGGACCAAGTGGAAATCTTGTAAGTTCGGTTTGCTCGCAGCCTCGCTGGCATCCAGGTCCGCCAGCACTAAGAGTCGCATCTAGCACACCTGGCCAGCTGAGAGGCAGGAATCTCCTACCTTTGTGGCTGCCTCTCAGCGGAGAGGTGCACTAGAAATTTCCCGCCCCACAAGCTCCCTTGCTGCAACTGCCTCTCAGCTGAGAGGTGCACTAGAAGTCTCCCGCCCCACAAGCTCCCTTGCTGCAACTGCCTCTCAGCTGAGAGGCAGGGAAGGGGATTGCACAGGGAGAGATCTCAGCTGAGAGGCAGCCGTGGGGGGAGGGAGAGCAGTAGCACCACTGGTGGAAGCTGCCAAAGCACATGAAATACAGGCAAGTGGGCTGCACATTTATTAGACTGGATACACTAAATATGCGATTGGGGGCCGCACAGGCCGAAGCAGGCTATCCTCTCATTTGATTCCACCCAAATTAGTCATGCACAGAGCCAGATTTCCAAAACAACCAAACACCCAATATGGAGGAGGAATTTTAAGAGAGCCCAGCAAGAGTGTAGCAGCTATAATAAGCAGAGGTGGTGCAGCTTCACTGGGGCTCACATCCGCTGGTGCAGCTGCATCCCCTGCTTCTGGGAAGAGGGTTGGGGAGGGGGCAGTCTGTCTTTTGCACCAGGACCCATTCCATTCTTGCTATACCCATCCTCAGGTACCTCTTGCCCAAGAAATAGAGTTTTTCTAAACAGCCGGACAGTGAAGCTTCTGGTTGCTCAGCGCTTTCAAAATTCTGACCTTTATTTTAGGTGCCTAAATGAGAGTTGAGCTCTTTGAAAATCTGGTGTTGATATTGGGCACTCAGTACATGAAAATGTGGCCAGATACTGCTTCCTTTTCCATGTATACAGAGGGGACTGGCCTACAGGAAGCATCACAGTTCTACCAAAGAAAGGGGTATGAAGCTGAGAGGACACACATCTATATCCCCCTATATGGACTCCATGAATACAGGGGGTTTTGGACTCAAGAGAGGGCAGTGGTCCAATAACTAACTCATATGGTCACTGCAGAAGACATTGCAGTCTTTAGGCCATTGCCTGCAACCTGAGGTTTCCTTGCATCCTCCAGAGAGAAGGCTGGTGCACAATATGTAACTGGGCCAAGTGCATATAAGCCAAACGTGCTGCAGAATAATATGCATCATTAGGCAGTAATCACCCAGCAGCTAAGTTTTTGCTGTCTTTAAGATAATGTTCAATGCAGGGTCCTCTTTGGAAAAGATTTGCAAACATCTCTTTCTGAGAGTCTCCTTATTCTCTGCCTCTCTCCCTTCCTATGACATAAGGGAGAAGGGGGCACAACTCTTTCTTTCAATCCAATCACATCAGCCTGGAGGTGACACAAGTATGGTCTACAACAAGCAGATCAGACATCACCTTGTCACATACAATAAATCCCAAGGCCCTTAAAGTCCTGCTGCAGCCCATGGTAGTGAACGACGGATCACATCTCGGTAAAAGTTTCAAGATCTGGCCCTGTAAAACCAAGAGTCTATAAGGCCAACATTCTAAAAGCACCAGAAAGGGACTTAGGGAATGTCCAGTCAGCACCATTCTGGGCTTCCTGGGACATCAGCTTGCCCTAATTTGGTCACCCTTCACTGCCATGTTCACAGGTAGAACTATTTATAGGCTATGTCCGAGGACACACGTCTGCGACCTTCACAGGCACAGTCATCAAACTGTCTAGTTGTTTGGCTTGCACATGCACTCTCCAGCAGGTAGAAATACCCACTCCTTTGCAAGGGCAAGATTGTGTAGAAGCCTGCTATCTGGGGAAACTGGGAGGAACAATTACCTTTTCCACAATCACATCCTGTTAGGAGATATGCACTGTCAGTGATTTGGTGGCTCCACCAGCTGATGTGCAGGGATGGGGCAAACAACTGCCTCCTTTGGGTTGACTAGCACCCTCCTGTGGCAATTGCTTCAGGAAAACAGTGGTCTCATGACAGTGCCTGGATCCTGTGCAAAAGGTGGGCAGAACAGACCCTTTGCATAGGAACCAAACACAATTGAGCCCTAAATGAATTTAGTGCAGGAAGCAAGTGCAAAACTAAAACCTTTCTTTATCCTTGGAACAGCTTCAGCACAGGCAGCTACCGGGCAAGCTGTATTGTCACCGGCGGGGTGGGTGGGGTTCCCGTTTTCCATTTTGTGACATTGCTTTTGGGGTATGTCCGAACAGGCCTCCCATGGTCCTCAGACTTCTGCGTGAGGGATATATTATATTGGCCCCCTTCCAGAGGGGTGGTCTGCTGCCTGTCCCCAAACATCTCCCTCTCCAGATCCTTGATCTGACTTCAGCACCATTCTTCTTGGGCCTGACCCTCAAGGCCATTCACCTCCTAGGTGTCTCCATCTCAGAATTCCCAAGCGCTTCCTTGTGTGACCCTTGTGCCAATGGCATCCGTGGTAAGAAGGGTTGGGTTACCTTTTCTACGGGTTTGGCACAACTAAACACACTGGCTCGAGCCCCCACCCAGAAATCTGGGACACTAAATTTTATTGGGCAGCCTGTTACTTTTCCCCACTTGGAAGCATGCCAGCAGCAAGATCTGGCCCTGAACAAAGGAGATTTATTATTATTATTATTATTATTAACAAACATTTATATAGCGCCAGCAGTGTACCTGGCACTTTACAAAGTAATAAAATAGACACGGTCCCTGCCCCTAGGGCTTACAATCTGAGAGACAGGAGCTGGGGGAGAGACTTAGGAAGGGGAACAGAGGGAGAGACAAGGGGTCTAACATTCATGACGATGCGAGGTCTCAAGTGCACGTACTTGGCTTGGTTACGATGAGAATGACAGCAGGCAGGTCCATGTTGCAAGGATACAGGTTATTATTATTAATTTATTTATTTAATTAATTTATAATTAATTTTAATTAATTTATAGATTTATTAAGAAGTAAGAACTAAAGGAGCACCACCTGGTACTAACAGACTTTCCCCACACATAAACCCCACCCTCAGAGCAAGGGTCCAGTATCACAGCAAAGAGTCACAGTACTGTGTTCCCAAACCCCTTCACCCCACTCACGGTTCTTTGAGGGATGTTCAGTTCACAGAACCCTGGTTGTCGCGTGCAGTCTGCTACTGCTCTCCATCACTAGCATCCTCAGGCACGCGGCCCCAGCAGCCTTTGCCTCAACCTGGCCCAGTGACGCCATTCCTCACAGGCTGCTGCAATTCTCCAGTGCCATCCTCCAGAGATCCTGGGAGTCTGCTTCTTGATCCAGCAAGTGAATTCAGCAAGGGGCTGGATCAGAGGGGCTTACTAGGTTCAGCCATCCCAAATTGGCTTCTCTTTCTGGCACCATCCTCTGAAGACCCTGCCTCCTGACCCAGCAAGTGATTTCAGCAAGAGGCTAGATCAGAGGGGCTTACCAGATTTGGCTATCCCATACTGTCCATTCTCTCTGGCATTACCCACTGGAGACTCTAGAAGCCCACATCCTAAACCAGCAACTGATTTCAACTAAAGATTGGATCAGATGGGCTCAGTAGATTCAATTATCTCATACAGAATACTTGCTCTGGAACTGCCCTCTAGAGACTCTGTCAAGCAGCAAGTGATTATTAGGTCAGAAAAGCTCCCCACATACTAGTACCACCTACTATCAGCCCATCAAAGATCACCTGATGTTTTCCCATAATTTTAACACCACTATCACCTATACTAGTTCTTTTCTATTTATTTACTTGCATTGGCCCAGCATGTTGCTGGCCACTATTTCCAACAGCTCAGCAGGTTATGGGGACACAAGACCAGCCCAGCTCCACGGCTTTGTCCAAATCATTGTGGTCCGAGACCTTTGTTGCTCTGGGGGGGGAGGGGGGGGGACTAATTCTCTATTGTCCAAGGGGAGCCGCAAATTATCCTCTCTGGCCTCCCATCATGCACCTGGAACATGAATGCAAATAAGGCATGCATGCAAATGAAATACACTCAGGGAGGACACACCCACAGAGTAGATTGCTTTCTCTTTCAATGGGTTTTCACGCACACCCAAAGAAACAGGCCAGTAAGCTTTCCCTTTCAATTGGCTGTTCCAAAATCCTGGGCTACACTTGTTTCACCCTAAAAGTAGGGTTGCCACTTTCTGCAGTTTGACTGTGAGACTGCCATTTTGGTCTATGGGAGTCTCACGAGAGGTGGCAGTCCTACCTATAAGCACCCCTATCTGGGTGTCCACTCCAGAACAGCATCCAGGCTATTTCCCATTGTTGGCCGGTTTTCACCTCTGGTGGTCCTTGGTGTTCCAACTCATCCTCCCTGGGCTCTTCTTCCCCAAGAGCTGGTTTCTATCTAGGGCCTCTACCCAAGGAACTAGCTCTTCCTCCTTCCAGGAACAGGATGACATTACTGCCCAATAACACCTTCCCCTAGCATTGTAGAACCTAACCTATTCTCCATGCTCTCTCCCAACAGACATGCCCTACAGTTAAGGCTCCAAATTAACCAGCAAAGATACCCAGCCCTGCCCTCTCCTACATTAGATTGCTCCCAAGGTCCTTGCCCCTGGCCTGCCTGGGCCCCATGCCTCTCTCCCTGATTGGGTTACTAGTTCCCCTGTCTGTCTCCTTACAGGACTTGTCATTCTGCTCCTTCACTAGCAGAACCACCTGCGTAATTAAATCCCACCAAGGTGGTTCAACTCTGCTGCTGATCATAGTGGAACTACTCCTTCCAGCCTTTTGCTGGGAACACCTCCCTTATATTCCCCACCTTCCAGTCATCTGATCTGTTAACCCATGCCTGAGCTAACTGGCCCCCTAATGGGCACAGGTGTCCAGTTGTGCATAGCTGTGGGACTAATCCCTGCAAAGACTCACCTACAGCACCCTACCACGCCGACCCTCAGTAACATTCAAAGTAAAGCAAGTACTAGGACAATAACCCACATCTCCTGAGTTTCATTCTCAGAACCATGCACCTCTACTGCTTCCTTAAAGTACTTTACAGTTCTGTATGCCAGCTGCCTTAGCAGGCCTAGATCATCAACGTTATAGAAAGGGTTAAAAATGCACTCTAGGCAGGCATGGTATTTTTATTGTAGCCAGGGAATGTCACTGGCACGGGCACACGCAAATGCTCCAAAGTTAATTTTAGCCTCATGGTGTTACATTTTCCAGCTCAGTCAGAGTGGGCACCGGTGGTGGAGACAAGAGGGGGTGTGTGTGTATTGGGGTGTGTGGATATGTGAGTCTGTGAACACAGATGAGCCTGTATCAGATGAGTTTGTGTGTGACACATGCAGAGCACTCAATGAAAGATCCATTCCCATCACAAGGAGCTTGGGGATTGAGAGAACTTTAGTGTCCCACTCTCACCCATTTGTATAGTCAGGAAGGACTACTTACAAGACATTTATTAATACAACCAGCCAGATCCCCAGATTACTGTATAAGAACATAAGACGTGCCATGCTGGGTCAGGCCAATAGTCCATCGAGCCCAGCATCCTGTCTCTGGCAATGGCCACTCTTGGTCGCTTCAGAGAAGTACTTGGCAAGTCATAATGGAGTGATTCAATCCCTGCCATTTATTCTCAGCTCCAAACAGTCAGAGGTTACGTTCCCCCAGCCTACTTGGCTAATAGCCATTAATTGACCTATCCTCCAAGTACTTATCCAAACCATTTTTAAAACCCAGCTATGCTGTTGGCCTTGACTACATCCTCAATTTCCACACGTTTAATTGTTCACTGAGTGGAAAAGTACTTACTTTGATTTGTTTTAAATCTGCTGTCAGTTAATTTCATGAAGTGTTCCCTTCTCCTAATACTATTTGAGAGGGTAAATAACAACTCCCTATTTATTTGCTCCATGATTCATTTGGGTTTCACTCCCCAGGGTGCAGCCAGATGAGACAGGCTGGGGAGACTACCATGCCTTAGATAGCTTTCCCCTTCCCTAGGAAAACGAGCCACGCACTGCAGTGATTCATGTACCCAGGACCCGCCAGAAGTTCCCCCCACGCCAGGGTGGGTCGGGGTGAGCAGCTAGCTGCTAAGTGACATGTCCTGCAGGTGCGGTACACAGTGTGGGACCATGAGTGACAGGGGCTAGCACCTGACACGCGCAAACACATCATGGCTGGAGGTGGGCTCTCAGTCAAGCCAGGGGAAGTAGGCGGAGCCACCCGCTCATGTGGGTGGTGCCTCAGCCTGCCCCAGCCATGGTGGTGGCTCCGGCAGGAGTCAACCTACCCAGCTTCCCTGAAACCGATTGGTCAGCTCCCTGCGTGTGCCCTGCAGTGTGGCAGCGGTGATTGCCCACCATGGGGCTGCACGGGATTGGACCCGTGCAGCTGCACCCCCAGCGTGAGCAGGCATGCCTTCCCAACAGAAATGTAGGAGAGGTGACCCAAGGGTGTTAGCAGGGTAGAAACAGGTGACTGCTCCTTCCTGGTTTGGATAACAGGCTGCTGCTGCTGCTGCTTTGCGGTATTGGGATCAGAGCACCAGACACTCTATCTGATGCTGCCATCATTTAAAAAGGTCAGGCAAAAACATGCCCTAGTTTTACTGCAGGTTACTTGAAGACCCATGTTCCAAGCCTCCTGCATCTTCTACTTTGGTTTCCTCTTCCATAGAAACCCTCTTTCTGTCCAATAAAGGCTGGATAACAGCCCATCAATATTGCATCGTTATTTATTTTATTTATTTAAATGTCTACCCCATTGAGGCTCAGGGCAGCTTACAACATAAAACACATAAAAGCATCTAACAATCACCTCAAAACCCCACCCGCAACCCCAAATCCCACACTATTTCAACAGCACCTAGAGGCCTCAAAGAGCTAACAAGACAATATGTTGAGGGAAAACAGTAGTGCAGAGTAATGAACTGCCCAAAGTCACAGAATTGGTTAGAAGCCATGCTGTGTGTTAGCTCAAACACAATGCCTGGTAACGGGTCATATCCCCAGTACTTTTCTGGAGCAGAGATACTACCTATCACTAGCTAGATTTTGAGAATTACACAAATGCAGCTGGATTTCACTGCTGAGCTCCTGCAGTTCAGTGATGTTTCTATTGTGTGGTTGCACATGAGCGTCTTTATCAGACCAGGATTTCCTCCACCTAGGATGAAATAGGTTATTATCAGGAATTGCATCAGGATGGAATTTTAGAAAAGCTTTCCATTTTGGAACCATCAATACACACTCTCAAGTCACATTCAAGGGATCAACTGACCAATTGGAATGGACATTCTGACATGCAGCCTGTGATCACAGCTGGTTTATTTTATGGAAAGCACTTTACTCTTTGAAGAGAAATTGTCAGTAAACATCCAGCAGGAATTTGGCTGTGTGATCACCAGTTCAAGGTCAGCATTGCCGAGGCCACCATATATTGCACTGAATAGGCAGGAACCCTGGCATTACTATTTATATTTATAAGCTAAGGCCCATTTCAGCACTGAAGAAACTCTGCCAAGAGGAACCTGCAGTTTAGACAGACAAACAGCACAGAACACACTGCCTGGGAGATGGAAATGGTCCATCTAAGGTTGCTTTCGCATGTCACGTTTCCCAGGTAGTAAAACGTCGAGTGACACATGTGACCTCATCAGCTGTCTTCACAGCTCTGCCTGGTTATTTCATGCTGCCTGGAGCAGCTGTTCCTGTAGCCCCCAACCACACTTGCTTTCCCAGATGCTACCACAGGAGGTATTTTCAAAGATCTTGGGTTCATGGAACTCTGAACTTTTTGGGGGGGCAGGGGGGATGGCTTTTCTTGGCAAGTGCATTGTGGGCATGTTGTGTGGGCCTGGTTGTACTATGGGCTATGGCATTGTGTAGTGGTGTGGGACATGACTAGGTGTGGGTCATTCAGGAACAGGAGAAATACATGGTGCAAAGCACTGACTGCGAAGCTTGCTGAAACTGCAGGTTCCACTATTGTGGGGTGGCACTGGTGGCCTGGAAAACAGTAGGTCGTTGGACTGGATGGGCAAACCCCAGGTCGTCCACTGTGGCATGCTGCCTATATAAAACATCCTTTCAGTAGAACTCCTTCTAATGGCTCACTGTGAAGCATGCTTTCCAAAGCATCCCCAAGGGAAATTGTTTGCAACTCACAGTTGGGTATGTGCCATTGTCATGTTGCAGGTGACCTATGAGCAGTCCTTCCACCCACTGGTGTGGTGACCAGTGGTGGCATGGTAGTCTTCTCCTGTTTTGCATCAACAGGCAAGCATGATTTAATGGGGTTTAAGACATGAAGGAGCTGAGCTGGAAGCACCTGTTCAGCAGAATGTCCCATGGGAAAATTAGATTCTCAGAAATGGTGCCTCCATTTTATGCATAGAGACCTGGAGGCAGCAAAGAAGGGCCTGGTGTAGCTTTCTCCCTATCTCATTGATTACTGGGAGGACTGGAGGTCAGAAGTGAGTAAGTGCAGACATTCAGACATTCACTACACAGGAAAGAAAACAGTGGATAATTACACTGGTTTCTGAGGAGTGACCAATGCGGCTGGCATGTAACAAAACCCATGTTTGCTTGTTCGTGTGCACAAAAAAGTGAGTTTGGTCATGTGCGTACATAGATAATGTAATGTGTTAAACACCCTTAGACCTTCCTTTTTTCCAAAATGATGGGTGTGGAAAATTTTATTGTTCTGGGTTTGGGCTTGTGGGTTCACTGAAGAAGGAAAATTAAATTAATTGCACCAAAGATCATTGATGAGAAAAATAAACATCTGAGCCCAGGCAGCAGGAACTTGAGTTGAAAGCAGCTTTAATAGTATTTGGTGATCTCCTTAGGCAGTGGCCTGTCAGTCTCACCAAATCCCTGTATCCCTCTTAAGAGATCTGTGAGTAAAGAGGTTTGAAAGCAGCTGTTTTGGCAGGCATGATGTGGAGTGCAGAGGGTAGGGATTCAAGGGGCACTCTTCAGGGTGCGGGAGTTCCTAAGACCTGTCATCACTGCATCCTCTTATTTCCTCTCTTTGCCATAAATTTGCCATTAAATCTGAGCCCTTCAGAGAGAGGTAAAGTAAACATGAGCTCCTGAGCTGCAATAAAAATTAAAAACAACAGTAATCTCTGGGCCTATCATGTTCTCTCCTAAAGTCAACAGTTTTTGTTGCATTCAGGTTTAAAGCAACGCGCACTTCCGGGTTGGTGTGAATGCACCGAGTGCGCACATTTCAGTGTAACGTGAACTGTTGGAGTGCGGTTTTCAAAGCTGCTCCGAGCAGCTTTGAAAACTGCACTCCAACAGTTCGCGTTACGCTGAATTGGTGCATTCACACCAACCCGGAAGTGCGTGTTGCTTTAAATCGCACGATGCCACCGCCGCTGCTGTGCGATTTAAATGCATGTCTGAATGCAGCACAAGCTCAACAAAGGGTATTTTCAGACGTTACAAGATCACAGTCAACCACAGTGAACCACGGTCAATTTCACTGCGAGGTCAAAGCACCCTGAACGTCTGTTTGGCGGCCAACAGATGTTCACCACAGCTGATTCCCACGTGAAGTCAATTTCAACCACACTTCCCGGGTTCCCCGCGGGCCGAGCTCTGAAAGCGTGGTCAAAGTGATTCCCGGCGGGAAGCAATAAAAACTAACGTCTGGCCGGCGATCACGGCCCAGAATCCACGGCGGGATTCCGGGCCGTGGTCAAAGCGGCTGGGAGCTGCAGCCGCATTGGCCGCGGTGCTCGCATTGGCCGCGGCGCCTGCCTGTCTCCCCAGAGGGCAGGCAGCGGGGGAACGTGGGGTGTGTGTGTGCGGCTGCACGTTGCACCGCGCGGCCCCGCCCCCTCCCCAATTCCCTGCTGGGATCAGCCGGCACGTCTATTCGGGCCATTTTTTGACCACGGGGGGTGGTTATTTCATTCATCCCCGCTGTGGATTCACTGGGATGAATCGGGACGGCGTAACGTCTGAAATCACCCACTGGCAGTCATTTGGTGGATGAGCATGTCAAGCCTTTGCCCATAGCAACCTGCAGCTTGTAATTTCATTATTATGGAGCAACCAGGAAAAGATTAATAGAGCTGAGAAATCAACAGCACCGGAGGAAAAGAGAATGCAGGGCAGGCAGATTTATCCACTTTCCACCACAACAAATAAGAGTGACTGGAATAGTCTGAAAGGAAAGTAGTCCCAAAAGATGGGTTGAGCTTAGTGCCAGTGAAAAAGGCTAACACTCATTGGGACATGGCAGAGTGCAGACAGTTACTATGCAAACATTCCTCTGCCAAAGCACCTCAGTCATGACTTGCAATAGGTCCTTGCTAATTCAGTTCTGTACTCGCAACTGCTTTGCCAGTATACCTTGGTTGTCAACAGAGGTAACTGTACCTTTCTGATTTTGTTTGATCTTTTGGTGGCCTTTGATACTGTTGATCATGGTGTGTTGTTGATGCAGCTGCAGGACCTGGTATGGGTTCACGGGGCTGCCCTTGAGTGGTTCTGCTCATTCTTGGCTGTGAGGAACCCAGAGAGTAGGAATGGACAGTGGCTCATCGTTCCTCAGGAGCTCTCTTGTGGGGTCCTGCAGAGTTTCATCTTGTCCCCACTCCTGTTCAATATATATCTGAGACCCCTGAGTGAGGTTGTTTGGAGATTTGGAGTCAAGTGACATCAGTACACTGATGACACCCAACTCTCTCTTTCATCCAACCCAGGTCCTGCAGTCTCAGCGCTTACCTAGTACCTGGCTGCTGTTGGGGACCGGATGAGGATGAGCCGATTGAAGCTGAATCCAGACAAGACCAAGGTGATGATAGTTGGCCGGCCTTGTGACCTGGGAGGATATAGGAACCCCTGTTATTGATGGGGCCCAGCCTCCTTCGGTCACTCAGGTTTGCAGCCTTGGGGTGCTCTTGGATCCATTGATGCGCCTGGATGCCAGGTTGAGGCAGTGGCCAGGAGCGCTATTCACCAACTTCATCTGGTGAGAAGGCTGTGACCTTTTTTATCAGATTTGGATTTGGCCACCATCATCCATGCCTTCGTAGCCTCAAGGCTAGACTACGGCAATGTGCTCTACCAGTGGGGCTACCATTGGTGACTGTTCAGAAGCTGTAGCTGGTGCAGAATGTGGCAGCCCATCTTCTGTCAGGGGTGGGTCATCGGGAGCACATTACACCAGTGCTCCAGAGTCTGCGCTGGATGCCAATAACTTTCCAGACCGCCTCTTCCCTTATGTTCAGTCATGGCCTCTGAGGTCAGCCAGGAGCACCCTCTTGTGCATACCATCTGCCCGTGAATTTTTCACAACAAGGGCACACAAAGGGGCATTCTTGACTGCCCCACAATTATGGAACTCCCTCCGCTTGGAGATCTGCCTAAGCCTGAGCCTGCTTGTCTTCCAGAAGAGATGTAAGACCTGTTTGTTTGGCCAGGTGTTTGGCAGGCAGGGATGGGGTTGGGTGGAGGGGTTAGGGAAAAGGTTGGTGGGTGAAGGGGCTAGTGGCTTTTTTTTAGTTGTTTTGTATGTTTTTATATTTTGTAAGCTGCCCTAAGCCTAACTGGAAAGGGAGGGGTAAAAATTAAAATAAATAAATAATACCTTGCTACTGACCTGTAGCATTCTTTTCTGTCCTAGCTCATAAGGCTACCCTCTCCCTATATACTCCCAGTCCCAACACACCTCAGGCGTAATTTCAGTCCTGAACTGTAGTGCTTGTTGTTACTACAGTCATGGGCCTCTCCAGAGCAGGGATTGCCAGCAATGCTGCCTTTGAAACATTAATGTATGGTAATGGTGTGAATTCACCAAACTAATGTTTCTTGTGAGCAGAGACAGTTTGTATTCTGGAGGGTAAAATGAGTGTTGCAGGGCTATGATCTCATGAGCAAGAAAAACCAGGTGAGGCCAGTGTTTAAATGGTAGACCTCCGAAGAAAAGTCAGGTGCTATAGGAGGGTGTGTGTGATTCATTAGATAGTTCTCTTTTCTCTGAATCCGAAATAAACCAGTATCCGAGTGGGAGTAGAAGGTGCTGTACAGTTGGAGACATTGGGTGGGTGTTAATACCCGCCAAGCTAGGTGAGTGTTTCACTGTGTATTTGAAACCCTAATTATGCAGCTACATGTTGTCCCAATCATTCAGGACAATCACCGGCATGTAGCTGTTGTTGTGATGTGTAAACAACAGGGACAAGAGGGGAGAGCACAAGGGCAGATGTAGCCTCCCTGCCTGTTCCTTGGCTCCCAAGGAGCAGCAAGCAAACTAAAGGTGCCTGGAGCAGAGGCGGCTTCCTGGGATCTGCCTCCTCAGAAGGAGAAGCAGGAGCTACAGCTCATGGATAGCCGCAGGAACTGCTGGCTACTCATGAGCTGTTATGTGTACATATTTATACAGCCCTGCTACATGTTCAGGACTGTCCATGTTAGTAATCCTGTACATGTTGAGGGCATTACATGAATTAGTACCCACTGTCCACTAGATAAAATTTGGCACCCCATTTACCACTGTATAGGTAATTAAATCTTGTCTGCATGTGCTTTGCTCCAGAGGTAGCTGCATTTTAGTGGTAGATGAAGCAATTCGACTGTGGGGGACTGGGGGACAGTGAGCCAACTGAAATTGAATCCTGACAAGATGGAGATGATGCTGGTGGGTAAGGCGGTGGGTGTGGTGTTCTCCATCATTGATGGAGGACACTGGTTCCCCAGGTTCATAGCCTGGGGGTGCTCCTCGATTCGCAGCTCCGCCTGGATGCTCAGGTTGGGCTGTGGCGAGGAGCGCTTTCCACCAGTTACATCTGGTGCGGTGGCTTCGGCCGTATGTCTCGGCTTCAGACCTGGCCACTCTCACCCACGCTTTCATCACCTCAGGACTGGACTATTGTAACACGCTCTACGTGGGGCTACCCATGGTGACGGCTCAGAGGCTGCAGCTGGTGCAGAATGTGGCAGCCCGTTTTCTTATGGGGATGGGTTGCTGGGAGAACATTACACCAGCGCTCCACTCTTTGCACTGGCTGCCTATAGTCTTCCGGGCCCAGTTCAAGGTGTTGGTGCTTACCTATAAGGCCCTAAACATCCTGGGCCCCACATACCTGCGGGACCGCCTCACTCCCCAGGCCCTGGATCGGCTCCTGTTGTCTGCCGGGAGCACCCTGCTCGAGGTCCCCAGTGTGTATTGGGGGGCCACAATGGAGAGGGCATTCTCAGTGGCTGCGCCACAACTATGGAATGCCCCCCTGGCTGAGGCCAGGATGGCCCCAACCTTCTCCCTTTTTAAGAGGCACTGTTAGACCTGGCTATTCCGCCAGACTTTTGGAGGGGGAGATGGGTGAAGGGTGCAGGGACTGGGTTAGGATGAGGGTGGGGGTTGGATGACTCTTCATGGATGATCATTTTTATCTGTTTTATATTGTTGTTGTTTATACTGTTGGTATTTTGTATGATTTTTATGTTTTTGATGCTTATGTTTGTATCTGTGTTGTTGTTAGCCGTCCCGAGCTGCGTGGCAGGAGGGGCGGGGTATTAAGTTTTGTATTAAATTCACTTAATCTTTTTAGGTCCCTGTACATGGATAGTGTTAAATACATTAGACAGAAGTGCTATTGCTATTATGACAGTAGACATAGTAGTTGAGCAACTACTTTCCAGATGAGAAAGACGTAGGAGTAGGTCACACAAAAGGTGGGATCCTTTTCTCACATGCTGAGAGAACAGGGGGTGAAAACAGACATAACACTAACCACCCGTGGTGGTTATTTATGCATGTTGCAGGGCTGTATTGGTGCCCTATACAGCCCTGAAACATGCATAAGTGACCACCAAGGGTGGTTAAAGGGTGGTTAGCGTCATGCCTGTTTTCACCCAGGTTCACATGAAACCCACACTCCTGCACAGGGGGAAAAGAACAAACTCAGTTTGATATGTTCACAACTCTTCTAGACTGAATTTTGGACTTGAGGGGGTGTGTCTCAACCTGGCTCTAAACTGCACTATATACCAGCTACAGCAGAACTTAGGGAAATGTATAAGCTCATGCTGACTGCAGCCAGGCAAGCAACTTGCCATTATTGCTGAGCTCTGTGTTCTGCTTCCATTGCAGTTTCATTTTGCACCTCAGTTTAACTGGAATTAGAGTTTGCAGAGAAATAAGGGGCGTGGGGGGGGTGGGGGGTGGGAGGGACCAAGTGGCTTCTCTAAAGCCACAGTGCTCCACGACAGAGCAGCTCAATGCCGTAACACTTGTGAGTGTGTGCAGAATTGGGCAGACATCCTCAAATATCTACTTGTTTGTCCTCTTTCATTTATTTGCAAATCCTTTATATCTCAGTTAAATTTTTCACTTGTCCCAGTGAGGCAGTTGGACTGAATTCTGATCTCCCTTTGTATGGTTTTACACACCTGTAATTCCATTGCTTTCAGTGGAGTGGCTCCTGAATGACACTGGTGTAACTCAGTCTGCACTCATACACAAGCCTGAAGATCTTTTGCTGAACTTCTTGCTCTAAAAAGGCCCAACAGCAAAGCGAAGCATCAATAACCAACCCTCTAGCATAAGCATTGATCAGCATTTGTTTACTAGAGGATGTTCTCCCAGCCACTCACCTAAAAGGCAGGTCAGGCACCTGGTATGACCCTGCTTAATCCAATGAAATGCAAACACTGAGCATATGGAAAGGCTAGATGCTGAACTTCTGATGACCCTGCATCACCTTGAACAGGGGCTAACCCTGCCTTAAGGATAGATTGAGGCTCCCATTTCAAATGCTGACCCCAGACTCTGTCTCAGTTGCCTGTTGTGCTACTTTTCTCACTGGATGAAGCATTAATTGCCCCTAACAAACTCCTGGAAAAGGGAGTTTCTAATGGAAACAATGTGACTATAATAACTAGATTTAGTACAAACCCTCTGCTTAGGACAGCAGGGAGACAGCTGGACTCCTCTGGGACCATGCAGACAATAAGGCCCAGAATGAAAAACATGAGAGCCAGAGGTCAGGCGTTCTTGGTTGAGGGTATCCAGCTATGGCACGTATTTCCAGAGGAGATTAGACTAATCCAGAGCCTGACTAGCTTTAGGAAATGAAGTGAGATACTTCTGTTTCATAAAGCTTTTCCACGATAGACAAACTGATGTTTGCAACAGCCACTGTCATATCGTTGCAAATGAAGAACCCTCAAAAAAGCCCAAACTTAGGTTGTTAACAAACAAGACGGTAGCCCACACTTGGTGGGGGTCCACCTGCCCGTTTATTAGGTGTTTGCTCCCACCAGCCGTGTGGCCACCGGCTGACATGCAGACCCCACTCACGGCAGGGTCCCGGAGCATGCAGAGCCTACCGTGCAGGTGAATGTGAACTAACGTGTGCCCTTGTGTCTGCATCCCATGAATTAGATGGAATGTGGCCTCGTACGCATATAGCTCTGCCAGTAGCACAGAGTCATTGGTGAAAAGCCTAGAGTGTTGTGAGGAATGAATGCTTCCTGCCCCTCTCTCCACTGGTGCTCTCACTGGTGAACATGTAACATCCACCTTAAAATCCCAGCGTGCTCTGTCATAGGGCATACATTCCTGGCTCTGGGTGTCCTGTTTTGTCTGCATGGCCCTTATCTAAGCTTGGCTTGGACTGCTCTCATTGTCCTTGACTTGACTTCTGCTCGCCTTCTTGATTTCGCTTGGCTCTGCTCTCTCTGTCACATCCCCAGCTCTACCTCCCAGCTCCTGCCTGGGCTGTTGTGCCTATTCCCCAGCTCCGGCTTCCTGCTTGTTTCCTCCTGGTGCTCCTTGCAGCCCTGCAGGGCCATCTACAGCTCATCTCCCATAGATTCCTACTCTCAGGTCTCGGCCACGCAGCAATCTCGCTCCATCGCTCTGCGTCGCCAGGGATCAGGGCCAGTGTTCCTCTCACTGGCCCAAGCACTAGCCTTTCCCCAGGTGAACCTCCCAGATCTTCAGCCTGCCTGTTGTTGGCAGGATAAAGGGCCAGATTCCAGAGAGCGCTGGCCCCAGCTTGAGCCTCCCAGAAAGCCTCCCGCTGCTGCTTCAAGCCACTTCAGTCACCCTTCTCCCCGCACTCACAGGTCCTCGGTGGCCCCTGTCCTGCCAATCCACCCTACAGGTGTCCTTCCTCACTTCCTGACACCTGTGTCCTGATTTCACCTGGACCACCCCAATCATCTTTGAAGGCCCGTCTTAAAGGGTCATGCCGGCCTGTCAGTCTCAATCCTTAAAGGAGCAGGGGCCCCAACCACCCTGCTACACATTCCCCCCTCCCCCCCAATGGAGTCAGGTCTACATGAAAGTAGACCCACCATAAATCTCTATCCTATAAATAATCCAATTTTCTCTTCCTATCTACTTTCACTGACCTTCCCTGACCAGGCACAGATTATTCTCTCTTTCTTCTGTCCTGCATACTCTAGGGCCTGGGGTTCCCCTCCCAGGCCCCCAGGCCTCCTTACGCTGTGCCCAGAGAGGCTTTTACCTCCTATACCCCCTTTTACCTCTTGGGCCAGCTCATCCGCCTCCACCCTACCCTGGTTTTCCTTTCCTCTCACGCTCTCCATTTCCCCTTTGGGACACTGCTGACAGCTCATCTGACACCACCCTGTCCTGGGATTTTCTTATTTCCCCAGTCTAGTGGGCCCCAACTCACTGGGTTGCGGTTCTGGCCTCCACCTCCCCCTATAGCCGGCCCACACCGCTGGGTCAGTCTTAACACAGCCCTTTCATTTAGGGCTATCTGGACTCTCATCCCAATGTCTCTAAGGTGTCTCATCCCGACTGAAACTTCAGGGCCACCTACCCGCTGACAACCAAAATCAGAGCTCCTTCCCTGGAGCTTCAGGCTCCCTGACCTATTTCTCCCTGAATACAAATGTAATCTCTCCCCCTTAGCGTTTGGGAGGCCGTCCCATCCATCCATCTGGCCCTTCCCCCAGGTTCCCTTATGTCACCATATATTTCCAGACTACCCTTACCAAGGGTTTCCCCACTCTATATCATATTGCAGGGTTTATGAGTCCCAACATGGGTTACACTAAGCTTACAGTTTCTAAAGTCTCCCAGTCCCACAGACACTTCCCTCGGTGCCCTGGCTGTGTTCTCATTTGTTTTGTTCCTCTAATCCTGTCTGCCACCCAGGTTACTGGGACTCCTGCGTCCTTGCAGCCGGCGGGACCCCTCAAACCACTGGGCCATTTCTCTCCACCACTGGCTCCACAGCCACAGCTGATCCCATAAAGCACAACTCAGAAGCCTGTTACTTGTGTGCACACTCTCCGCAATGTCCAAATAATGTCATAAGTGGATATGCTGTTCCTGTGCCTGTCTCTCCATAGTCTTTAGCTTCCAGCCTGTCAAGGTAGTTTGAGTCCCAATCCCTTGCCATGTCTTCCACCATTCTTGGGTGCACTGGTCTTAAGGCATGTGGCTGCATAATGGCAATTCTGTCAGAGACCCAGGCTTCCTGCCTGCCCAGGGGACCCTGACCCGCATTCTCCAACAGTTTTGTAGCAGGGCATACATTCCTGGCCCCTGGGTGTCCCGTTGTGCGCGCATTGCCACTGCATCTA
Organism: Sphenodon punctatus; assembly: GCA_003113815.1. NCBI lineage: Eukaryota > Metazoa > Chordata > Lepidosauria > Sphenodontia > Sphenodontidae > Sphenodon > Sphenodon punctatus. Next base: position 1,514,109 of record QEPC01004800.1, on the reverse strand, counting down.
GGTCATGGGTGAAAAGCCTAGAGTGTTCCAAGGAGTGAATGCTTCCTGCCCCTCTCTCCACTGGCGCTCTTACTGGCATGCGTGTAACATCCACTTAAAAGCCTGACAAGCGCTGTCCCGGGGCATACATTCCTGGCCCTTGGGTGTCCAGTTTTGTCTGCATTGTCACTTTTCTGGCCCTTATCAATGCTTGGCTTGGACTCCTCTCCTTGTCCCTGACTCAGCTTCTGCTCAGCTTCTTGGTTCTGCTGGGCTCTGCTCTCTCTCTCTGTCACATCCCAAGCTCTACCTCCCAGTTCCTGCCTGGGCTGCTGCACCATTTCCCCCAGCACCAGCTCCCTGCTTGTTTTCTTCCAGTGCTTTTTACAGCCCTGTGGGGGCCACCCACAGCTCACCTCCTTCAGGTTCCTGCTCTCAGGTCTCATCCCCATGGCGGTCTCGTTCCATCGCTCTGCATCACCAGGGATCAGGGCCTGTGTTCCTCCCACTGGCCCAAGCACTAGCCTTTTCCAGGTGAACCTCCCAGATCTCCAGCCTGCCTGTTGCTGGCAGGATACAGGGTCAGATTCAGGAGAGCGCTGGCCCCTGCTTGAGCCTCCCAGAAAGCCTCCCGCTGCTGCTTCAAGCCACTTCACCCACCCTTCTCCCCACACTCACAGGCCCTTGGTGGCCCCTATCCTGCCAATCCACCCCACAGGTATCCTTCCTCACTTCCCGACACCTGTGTCCTGATCTCACCTGGGCCACCTGGATCACTTTTGGAGGCCCTTCTTAAAGGGTCATGCCAGCCTGCCAGTCTCTCTCCTTAAAGGAGCAACGGCCCCTACCACCCTGCTACACACACCAAATTCAAACATTCATTGTCCCAGTTTGTCATGGTTTGCAGCACATGCCCAATGCTCACTCTTCAGAATCCGTTACCTTCTCTGGAGCAACTTCCACAGTCTGTTCATCAGCATGGAAATGGCTCAGAATGACAGCTAAGTAACTATGGTAAGTTAATTGCACAGTCACATGATAAGGGCTTTCATTTATTGCTATCTAATTATGTGGGTCACAGCGATGTACAGGCAGCTTTGGGGGCTGGGGGCTGGAAGGGAAGGGCAGGCACACCAAAAATGGCCATGCCATCTGTGGCTGTGCACCTGCATGTGAGGTTGGGGGCGGGGCAGCAGTGGAGCATGGCAGAATAGCATAGCAATATGCCACCTTGGGGGCTGGTGCTCGGATGCACTTGCCCTTGAAGGGCATAGTATGCCTGTGTCTTTGTACTCTCTTTTGCCATTGTCAGACCCAGCTAGCCTTTGAATACCAATAGAAAAATGAAGAGCCTCAGGGCTTCAGCCAGCTTACTGTGAATGTCAATAAGGAACGTATGGGGAAAGGAAAGGGTGGGAAATAGCACGGGAGTGGGGGGCTGGATGGGCCAGAGCAAAAAACACTGTCACACTGGAAATATTTCTAAAGACTTTATTGAACATTTTTTTAAAAAACCCATTATTATTCATTTATTAATTATTTATTAATTATTATTATTAATAAACATTTATATAGCACCAGCAATGTACCTGGCACTTTACAATTGTAAGAAAGAGATACGGTCCCAGCCCCAGCAGGCTTACAATCTAAGAGAGACAAGGGGAGGGAGACAAAGGATGGGAAACAGAGGAAGAGACAAGGATACATACATGAACTCATGATGTCTCAGGTGCACATGCTTGGCTTAGTTACAAAAGTGTAGTTACTCATTTAATGTTACACAAGATACGATGATTCAGGATAAGTCAGCAAGAGGGTGAGGGGAATGAGAAGCTAGAGAAAGCTTGATGAAAGAGGTGGGTTTTGAGGAGGGATTTGCAGATCTGGAGGGAGGAAACCAAGCAAATGTGTTCAGTTCAGGGAGGGAGTGTCCAGGCATAGGGGGCTGCCAGGGAATAGGGGCATGTCCAGGAATGTGTCCAGGAATGTGGGGCTGCCAGGGAAAAGGGCCAGATGCATTTTGAGGAGCAGGGGAGCCGTGAACAGGTGAGTGTGGTGGCAGAGGAGCGGAGCTCCTGGATAGGAATGTAGTGGGAAATGAGTGCTGAGAGATAGGAGGGAACAAGGCCATGAAGAGCCTTGTAGGTAAAAACCAGGAGTTTGTTCAGAATGCATTTAGGAAGAGGGAGCCAGTGGAGTGAGGAGAGGAGGGACTGTACACATGGTCAAAGCGGCAGGCACGGTGGATGACCCTGGCAGCAGAGTTATGAACAGAAATGAGAGAAGCAAGGTGAGAGCAAGGAAGGCCAGTGAGGGGGTTGCAATAGTTGAGGTGAGAGATGACATGGGCATGGACAAAGGTTTTAGCAGAGGAAACAGTGAGGAAATGATGGGTTTTAAATGGTTTTATTAAACTTTTTGAAAGGATCATTAAAGTGTAACTGTTTTGTGCTAGCATTCCGGTTAATGTGCCGGCAAAAGTTGTTCCTGATCTCTCCGGCTATGTGCTGCTCTGCTCTGTTCAGCTGGTCCTGGAACAGGGGCACTGGCTTGTCAAGTGGTGGCCCCTCCCCCAGGGCATTGGGGCAGATTCCCCCCAAGCCTCTCAGGGTTCCCCCCCATGCTTTCTGGGGAGCCAGAAGCTGCTCCTCAGCTGATCCAGTGGCAGCACTGTCAGTTTCCCTGCTTGTCTTCAGGCTTTGCTTACATCTTAACTCTCCTCCTAGAGAGTGATGAGTCATATGCAGGTCCCCGATTCTTCTGCAATTTTCCCCCCAAAATTCTGCGACCCCAAATTGAAAATTCTGCGACCCCAAATTGAAAATTCTGTGACCCAATAAAGTTACAAAACAAGTCTATTAAAATTAAAACTGTGAGATGGCGATCCATTTCCTTGTACCAATGAATAAAAAATCTGCTTATAATTTTTTCTGTGTACGGGTATTTCAAATA
>QEPC01004800.1:1498882-1510577 GCA_003113815.1 Sphenodon punctatus | reverse complement strand
TCATATGTAAACAAAGCCTGAAGGGAAAGAACTCTGCAAGGGGAGGAAGGGGAGGGGACAAACAACCTCCTCCTCCTCCCCCCTCCCTCTAGCTTTCCACTCACTGACCAGAGAGCTAAAAGGAAGGGGGCCTTAGAGGATCTCCCCCAAGCCCTCAGGAAGCATGCGCTGGGCATTGGACCAGAAATGCACTGCTTTCTGGGGGAGTGGGGAGGGAGTGGGGGAGGTGCCATATACTCCTTGACTGGGTTCCTATGGAGAAACCCAGACAATCAGCAAAGCCTAGGGGACATGTCAGGGCACCTTTTCAAAACACTCTGGCCACCCTATAGCTCCTTTTTCTGGCTTCTCCTCTACCAGAGTAGGAGGAGGGAGGGAAAGTGCTCACTCTTCCTTGCTCCTTCCTCCTTAGGTTCACTGGAGGGGAGGAGAAAGAGAGAGAGAGAGCTCCCCTCTTCTTTTTTTTTTGCAAGAGGGAAGATGCCTGGGACTTGTTTGGAGTCCCTGGCCTCTTTGTTTGGAGGGAAGAACAACAGAAGGTGGTTATCAGAGTCAGACTAGAGTGATCAGGAGGTCTCATCCTTTCAGAAACCTGGTAAGTTTTGAAAAAACAAATCCCCTGTCCTGATCTCATGTACATTGTTTGTTTGCTTGTGCTTTCTTTTGTCCTCTTCAATCCCTTCCCACGCCCATGCATTATAGGCAGAAGTAATTACTAATTTTGTGAGTCCAGTTGGAAGGCCTGTGTTGCCTCGCCTCCTATGCTTTAAAATATTTTCTTGGCTCATGCTTTTTTAGTTTTTCACCCTGTGTGAGACCCTGTCACCCTAATTGTCTGCTTTCTGTTTGTTTGTTTGTTTGTTTGTTTGTTTGTTTGTTTGTTGGGGGGGGAGTTGGAGGGGAATGGATGGAAGGGTTTCTAATCTTTGCTGGAATTTTCACTGCATTTAAAATGGCCCCCTTTTCAGTACCCATCTCAAGGCTTTTCTGCTTCAAGAAGGCCACCATGTCACATGTTGGTTCACTAATGACTAGTTTTTGCATGAATGTTTGTTCCCTGTCTGATATGTTTAGTTTGCAACAGAACTGTGTAGCATGTTCTGGGGGACAAGTGGAACTTCATGCTGCTGCTTTTGTGGTGTGCTAAAGACTTAACATAATATCGTTAGGGATGTGTAAACGCCGTTCAGAAGTTCAGGGTTCAGCCCGAACTCGGGGTGTTCGACCCGTTTGCAAACACCCCGAATCCGAACCAACCCCCAACCGAACCAAGTTCAGATTCTGAACTTGGTTCGGGGGGGCCAGTTTTCCTCCCCCCTCCAGGCTGTGCAGGTGGAAGGGGTGCCAGAGAGCACCTCCCCCCTGCCCAGCCTGGTTTTTTTTTTTAAACCCCCCCTCAGGATCACCCACAACTCTACCTGGTGGTGCTGGGGCTCCAGCCCCAGGTCCGGCGGTGGGCGGGTCCAGCAGCAAGTCAAACCAGAAGGCCTAGTAGCAGCCTGAAGTGCTCCAGAGCGCTGCTCCCACCGGACCCGCACCCACTACCGTGGCCACCACCAGACCCGGAGCCAAAGACCCAGCACCCCCAGGTAGGTCGGGCTCCAGCCCTGGGTCTGGCGGCGGTCGCAGCAGCGGCCACGGGTCTGGCGGGAGCAGTGCTCCAGAAGGCCTAGTAGCAGCCTGAAGCACACCGGAGTACCACCGCTGGTGGACCTGCTGCTGGACCCGCCCACCATCAGACCCGGGGCCAAAGCCCCAGCACCACCAGGTAGAGCCTCGGGCGATCCCGGGGGGAGTTTAAAAAAAATCCCAGGCTGGGCAGGGTGGGGGGGAGCCTTCCATCCATGCAGCCTGGAGGGGGGAGGGAAAACTGGGCCCTCTCCGTCTGAACAGGTTCGCCCCTCCCCGAATGAGTTTGGTCTGAATGGACCCGATCAAACGGTTTCAGGTTTGGCCGAACCCCGAATGGACCAAACACCGAACTGCTTGGTGTTCACACACCCCTAAATATTGTTGGCTTGAGATGGTTTGCTTTGTTTGCTCTGTATTTGTATGTGCACTGCTGGGGTTTCCCCATCTCTCCTTCTGCCTGCAGTAGGATCTGATCAGACTGTGAGATAAAGCTGTTTGTAAACAAACAACTCCCTATGTGAGTGATCAGAAGGCTGTTGCTTTGTAAAGAAGGTTCTTTGAGATGGCTCTAAACGTTCTCACAACTGGGTTGTACATGGCATGCTCACCATATTTAAATAATAGTCTATGTGATGGTCTCGAGCTCCTCTAGTATAAAAAGCACTCTCCCCCTCAGAATGATAGTTCCTTCCAACCCTTTCTAGGAATATTCCATGCGGGGCTGGAAGGGTGCATGTTGTGAGAATGTTCAGAGCCATCTCGAATAATCTTGTTTACAAAACAGCAACCTTCTGTTCTTCTTCAAGTGGCTCCTCACAGGCCATTTTTACATGGCTCCGCCAGGTGGGGGATCCATGGGAACACCGGTGCATGGGTGAGGTGTGCACTCAGCTGCACACGCACTCCCACTCATCCCCCACTCATCCGCACCCACGGAGCAACCGCCATTTCCCCCGGTTGCTTTGTGCAAGGGGAAGAGATGGGGGGTGAGTGGGCTGCATGTCAGGCGGGCACAAGCAGGCACCCCCAGTCACTGGGGTGCATGCACTGCATCATTCACACGGGGCTCCCCCACCCATGAACACTCAGAAATCTGTGTGCTCATGGGTGGGAGAGGCCTGTGTAAAAAGAGCCACATTCTCACAACTGTCTTACTTTTACTATCTTAGGTAGGAATTTAGGATGTAAAGCAATATCTATTCTATCTTGGAAAAGCTGCAAATATGGTTCTGAGATTATTATGGCTGCTATTTCACTAACTCTTCTTAATAAAGTTATTGCTAAAAGGAATATTGTCTTTTAACCCCCACCCCATAACCAGTTCATTTGTGCCCCCCCCCATATAATGAATTCACACTGCCCCAGGGGTGCAAATGAACTGGTTATGGGGTGGGGGCACCATGAATTGATCATGGGGGAACAACTGAACTCTCTTTTATGGTATAATGTGCTTAATAAGCTGGCTGCATTTTTGGTGTCTTGTGTGTTTGATAGCAGTGCCCCTAGGGCCGCTGGAGAGGGGGCCCCATCTTGGCCAGGGGCCCATTGCACCCTAGCTACACTCCTGCTAATGGCTAGTCTTTGCATGAATGTTCTCTCTCTGGTTGCACAGATGCCTTTTACATTGCAAGTTTAGTTTGCAACAGAACTGCATAGCATGTTCTGGGGGACAAGTGGAACTTCATGCTGCTGCTTTTGTGGGGTGCTAAAGACTTAACATAATATTGTTGGCAGCTCGAGATGGTTTTCTTTGCTTGCTCTGTGTTTGCATGTGCAGAAGGACTGTGCTGCCTCTCTTCCTATTCTTTAAAATATTTTCTTGTCCATTGTTGTTTTTCATCCTGTGTGAGACCCTATTACCCTAATTGTGTGCTTTTTGTTTGTTGGGGGGGGTGGTGGTGCTGGAGGGGGTGGATGGAAGGGTTTCTAAACTTTGCTGGAATGTGCACTGCACTTAAAACGACCCCTTTGCAGTGTCGGTTTCAAGGCTTTTCTGCTGTAAGTAGGCCACCATGCCACATGTTGGTTCACCAATGGCTAGTCTTTGCATGAATGTTCCTTCTCTGGTTGCAACAGGTGCCTTTTACATTGCAACAAAACTGTGTATCATGTTTTGGGGACCAGTGGAACTCCATGCTGATGCTTTTGTGGTGTGCTAAAGACTTCACTTAATATTGTTGGCTTAAGATGGTTTGCTTTGCTCGCTCTGTGTTTTCATGTGCACTGCTGGCCCTGCCTACCATTGGCCCGGCCTCGCCTACCATTGGCCCCTCCCACTTCTGGCCCTGCCCTGCGCCTCACCAGCCTTGAAACCCACCAGTTGCCACTGGGCTTGTCAGAGCTAACTGAGGGGGTTCTCTAACCCCCACGAATCTCACAGATGTTGTGGAGAACACAGGTGGCAGTGGTTAGCAGGGGAACAGCCTCCAGAATGGAAAAGTGGGAGCCCTGGGTGAGGTGGGAGAGTGGGATGCTGTCGAGACTGCTACTTTTCTGGACGCTTGTGCACTGTCCAAAGTAGGGAGGTTACTAACAGAAGCTGGACTTCCCTTCCATTTTTCCTTATCGCTGACCTGATGACAGTGAGAGGATAGCCATGGGGCCACTGGGAGTGCCTTGATCGGATGGTGGAGCTGTATCTCTGGGAAACAAGCAACTCGGGGAACATGGAGTGTTAACTAATTGAAGGAGAGCTTCTTGCCCTATACAAGGTTTGGACAAGCAGAGAAGTGCAGAGTGCCCTGGTGAGTAGCGATGTTTCCCCCCCAACTGTATGGTGATGACCAAGATGCTGGAGAGGGTACAAGAGGCACATGTTTGACTGGGGGTTTTATGTGAACCGGGAGGGATTTCCATCCCCAAGGTGGACGGGATCCCAGTAAAACTGTGCTGCTACCTGCTTGTACATCACTGTGAGACATGGATGCAAGAAACTGGGCTGAGACTGATTGCTCATGCAAAGACTGATAGCTTTCACTTTCAATTTTCATTATAGGTGCTCAATAAAATATGTGATTTTCTCAATCATATCAATGTTCTGTGCATAGAAAAAATGTTATTTCCAGCTGCCAAGTGCTGCCAGGTATAAATCCAGGCATGAACCTCTGTGGGTGGGCAGGGATAGCAGCAACGGGAACACCTCCCAGAGGGATATCCTGGAAGAAAGAAATAGTTGAGATGGCTTCTTCTTCCCATGATTCAGTGAAGCTGTGGGTCATGATGGGATGGGATACTAGGAAAAGGGAGTGGGGTGAGGACGAATGCCTGCCCATGTATTAGGTTTATCAGTCTAAACCTGTGACTAGGGGTTGCCTGCCCAAACACCCAAGAAAAGCATGCAGGCAGCTGACTGTTTATTAGGTTCTACATGCTGAACATTTGCGTGGGGGCTGCAGGGACCAAACCTGGACTCCAGCCAGCTATCATCTTGTTTGCAAACCTGCCTTCAACAAAAGAGGGGAAAGAAGTAGAGATTCCATGCTATCCTTAGGGACTTTGCTGTGCCTATCAGGTGCTATGTAGAAATCAATGGTAGGACAGGTACCTAAGCAGATGTCAAAGGTAGGTAGCCCCTCAGGTACGTAGATAGGTGCATACACATTTCCAGACAAGTCATTCTTCCTAGCTGAGGAACAAAGATTCTGTCTGTTCAGATTTTTTCCTGCTAGCAGTCACCTCCCATACTAACTAGTGCTACTTATTTCTAGGCATGAACTCTCTGCTATTTTTCATCTCACTCCGTTTCCAATATGCTGGAAATCTCATTTTTGCTGTGCACCCAAGTGAGCAGTGTTATCCCTAAAGCTACTCAACTCTGTTACAGAGAGGGAAACCTTCAAACAAATACTAATGGATTTGGTTACAAACAACAATAGCAGTTATGTAGGACTTTCCAAACATAGGTCTTTGTAAATGATGGCCTTGCCTCTGAAAACTGCAGTTTTACACCTGTGGAAGGTGAGGTGAAAGAATTTGCAAAAAGTTACAGAACAGAACTAGCAGGAAGAGAACACAGACTTGCTGGATTTTCAGGCCCCAACTTGGAAATTACTGACATCATTAGCATGATATGTGCGCTTTAGTGTTTGCAGGATCAGAGACTTTTCCCAACCCCTGCCCAGTTTCTCAGGATTCAGAACAATTGCTACCTTTTCTCAGACTAACAAGAGAACTAGTCCTGATTACATGATGGGCTTCAGCTGCCTTGGCCTTCCAGACTCTGGCCGATTTTAAACAGGACACACCCACACAAGTCCACCCATCCCCCACCCACCCAAGCACCCATCTGAAGGCTCCTGTGACCCACATATCATCCACTCATGGAAAAATCCAGGATGCTCTACGGAGGGGCAGGAGTGGGCAGTGCATGGATAGGGGCGCACACCCAGCACACACCCATCCCGGCCTGTTTGATTCCCCCCCCCCATTGGGCACCCGTGGGTGTTCCACATGGTGCACACTGACCTTCCCCCTCAGCCGTGCCCATTTTAAAATCAGCCCCTGCCTTACCCATTTCACATCTGATCCTGAACACTTGCAGATTAACAAATATGAAAGAGGGATTTATTTACTTTTTTAAAAGAAATATCCTAATCTTCTGGTCCAAAATTCTCCTGGTATCTAATGGGCTGTATAAATCATGACTAGCTTGTAGCCAAAGTTGCTTGGCCTAGTACCGGTGTTTTATTAACAACATTTTGTACAGCTCTGCTTTGGGAGTTACTCGTGGGCATCATTTAAATATTCTTTTTCTGATTGGGAGGTTTAAAGCACTGCTTCACTTGTGTTTCATCTTCAATCCATTCTGAATAAAACATTGAATGTTTTTAAAGGCATCCTTTAAAAAATGGAAAGAGTCCCCATGAGGTAAATAGGGACGAGCATAAGCATTGACAAAGTAGATGTAATAGTTAATAAGATAGGCCAAAAAAGAATTTGAGGAGCAATTTGCTAATGATGCTAAAACTATTAATAAAAACCTTTTCAAGTACATCAGAAGCAGGAAGCTTGCTAGTTGGGCCATTAGATGACCAGGGTGTTAAGTGTAACAGGGTCCCACTTGACTGTGGGCAAACGTTGTTAGGATCAGTGCCCAATAAGGTTACCACTCTGGGGGTCAGTACCCCAGGTCAGGCACCAAGCCTCTGGCCACCCATAGTCCATATAGCAGAGCCTAGCCATAACCACATCCCTGGCTAGCTCTTTGCCAACTCACAACAGGGATCCTTCCTTCAGGATCCTCTTGGCCAGCCACAATGCACACGCCTCAATAGCCAAGAACAGACTCTGGTACTCTCTCCAGGAGATGTGTTCTCCTCAGCAGTCAGAAGCAGACTGCCTCTTCCTTAAGAGCTGACTCTTCTTTATAGTACTGCCCAGCCCACACACCAAACACTCCAACTTCCTCTTCCTGTCTGGAAGCCATTTTAGGTCTTCCACATGGCATGCGCCATCTTGTGGCTCAGCCCTGCCATGGGGTGTTTAGGGAGGAAAAGGACATTGCAGAGAAGCTGAATTAGTTCTTTGCTTCGGTCTTCACTGCAGAGGATGTTGGGGAGATACTAGGGTGGCCATACCTCCCCTTCAAAAGAGGACACTTATTAAAAGTACATGTTACAGGGCTGCATTGGTTCCAGTGCAGCCCTGCACCATGTATTTTTCATACATGTCCTCTTTTGAAGGGGAGGTATGGTCACCATAGGAGATACCCACTCTGGAACCTTACTTTGTAGGTGATGAATTGGAAGAGCTGTCACAAATCAACATGACTCGGGGGGGGGGGGGTGTTTTCTAGAGCAAACTGACAAACTAAATACTATTACTAACAAATCACCAGGACCAGATGGTATTCACCCGAGAGTTCCAAAGGAACTCAAATATGAAATTGCAGACTTACTGTTAGTAATTTGTAACCTATCATTAAAATCTGCCACTGTACCTGAGGACTGGAGGGTGACAAATGTAACCCCGATATTTAAAAAGGGATCCAGAGATGATCCTGGAAACTACAGACCAGGAAGCTTGATGTCTGTGCCGGGCAAAATGGTGGAAACTATGATTAAGAACAGAATTGTTGGGCATGTTAATAAACATGGCTTAATGAGAAAGAGTCAACATGGATTTAGCAACGGTAAGTCATGCCTCACTAAACTGCAACAGGATCTTACGAGATTGGGTGCCTGGGCACCTACATGGCAGATGAGATTTAATGTGGACAAGTACAAAGTGATGCACATAGAGAAAAATAATCCAAACTATGAGTACAGAATGCTGGGTACTAAGCTAGGAGTTACCACTCAGAAAAAGGATCTGGGAGTGATTGTGGACAACACACTGAAGTCCTCAGCCCAGTATGCAGCAGCAGTCAAAAATGCAAACAGAATGCTAGGAGTTATTCACAAAGGGATAGAGAATAAAACTGGGGATGTCCTAATGCCTCTATACAAATCAATGGTGCGATTGCTCCTGGAATATTGTGTGCAGTTCTGGATGCCCCATCTCAAAAAAGACATGGCTGAACTAGAAAAAGTACAGAGAAGAACAACAAGAAATATTATTATTATTATTTTATTTTATTTTATTTTGTTTTATTATTATCAAACATTTATATAGCACCAGTAATGTACCTAGCACTTTACAAAGTAATTGCCCTAGGACTTACAATCTGAGGGACAGTGGGGTGGGGAGATGAAGGAAGGGGAACAGAGGGAGAGACAAGGAGTGTAACATTCACGAGGATGCAAGGTCCCAGGTGCACGCGCTTGGCTTTGTTACATCTAGAATGATGGCTGGTTGGTCCATGTGGTGAGGATATGAGTACACAGACCTTAGGTAACTGATTGTACTGGATGGAGGGTATCAGCAGGAGTTAGGTGATGGGAGCGAGGAGTCGGGGAGGGCAGAGCGGAATAGGTAGGTCTTGAGGTGGGATTTGAAGGTACGAAGGGAGGGGGCGAGGCGAGAATGATAAAGGGTATAGAACAGCTTCTGTATGAAGAGAGGCTTGACAGGCTAGGTCTCTTCAGCTTAGAGAAGAATAGACTGAGCGGGGACATGATAGAGGTTTATAAAATCTTCAGTGATGTGGAACGAGTAGATAGGGAACAGTTATTTACCCTCTCAAATAGTACTAGAACTAGAGGACACTCCATGAAACTACCTGCTGGCAGATTTAAAACAAATAAAAGGAAGTACTTTTTCACTCAACGCATAATTAACTTACGGAATTTGTTGCCAGAAGATGTTGTCAATACCAGTAGTATAACTGGGTTTAAAAAAGGACTGGATAAGTTCTTAGAGAGTAGGTCCATTAATGGCTATTAACCAAGTAGTTTACGGGATGAACTTCCTACTGTCTGGAGCTGGGAGTGAACAACAGGGAATGGATTGCCTATTGGGACGGTTGGTTCTTCTCCCATGTGATCGAGATTGGCCACTTCCGGAGGACAGGGTGCTGGGCTTGATGGACCATTGGTCTGACTCAGAATGGCACTACTTATGTTCTTATGTTCTTAATGACAGAGTGTCTTTGGCAATGGTAATATGCTTATGCCCTTTTGCAACTTGTATTTTGCTTTTGTGCTATCACGGTTACATGTGCCTAAATAGACACTATGGTGATGGATGCTATACAGTCACCTACAATGAAATAAAAATATCACAATAATCATTCTTAGACACACCCTCAAACCTGTGGTACTTGGTGGAAGAACCAACTGAGGTTTTAGAAACTGTGCTTTACTGGTGGCACTGAACCTGAACAAAGACACCAAATTCTGTCCTCAGATGTAGGCAGATCCTTTATGTCAGTGGGTGTTGCCTGCAAGAATCCAAGGGCAGAATTTGGCTAGGAAACTGGCTATGTCAACCAGATAGGGTTGAAATCTCCTGCAGCAATACCCCAAGCTGATTATTCTCAGACAAGGCAGGGATTAGGTATCAGTGGTCCAACAGTGCAGTTTTATTTTATACACTTAAACAGCAGACTGCCCAACAGCAAATCCCACATCAGCAACAAGGAGAGAGGAAGCAACTGAATTATTTTATAATCTGTTGCTATTTTTTCCCGTGCCCTTCATTACAGTTAGAGAAAGCAAGAGGCTTAGATTTTGCAGTTAGGTTACTCTGCTTTTCAGTATAATCAGATCACAACAGGTGGGCAGCTGACAGAGCATTTCTCCATTCTGGGTCATTTTATCACAGCTGGTTTCTCCCAACATTAACTTGGAGGTGGGTTTTTTCCTCCACCGAGGAAAAACTGCACATTCAGCAATAAACATTTTACTAGACTTTCCACATGAAGGATGCTTTTGAGCTTCAAGCAAGGCTGAATACAGAACAGCAGAAGGGGAAGGTACAGCACAGCTGTCTTTTGTGCCTCTTTCCTCTTACTAGACTCTGAACCTGGTGACTGCTAGTCTACCTTTGTTACCTTCCTTCAGGCTGGGGAGTTAAATATTTATTTAGAAAGTGTCCTTGCAGCTATCTGTCATTAGAAGAAGAACAAGAGGTAAAGTCAGGCTCAGCTTCACCCTATTCCCCCCAAATTCTAACCTCACAAGAACAGTGAGGTGTGTTGACATGTTCTGACATGCCCAGACATCATGCATCTCCAGAGGAGTCTACAGCTCCATATATGGATAAATCAGCAAAGGCCTTGTAAGGACAGCCGGTGTCCTTGCATGAGAGAGAGAGAGAGAGAGAGAGAGGCCTTTGTGCAGCAGCAGGAGGAGGGAAGCAGAGCAAAGGAGCAGTGGGCGGGCAGGTAGGCAGTGGCATAGCTTTTATTTGTCATTGCAGGCACCCCCAGTTATCACAGGGCATTGCAGGGCACAGCTTGCAGGAACACACAGGGTTAGGAATGTGTAATTGGAGGGGACTGGGGGTATGTGACTAGGAAGAGGGAGAGCCTGAGGTCTATTTTTTGTACCAAATAACGTGGCTGAAAAGCAGCACAAGGCACACTGAACAGCTCAAACACAGAAGCACAAGAGCCAAGCCTGTAAAACATTGGCTGTGCACAGAGCAACAACCAACCAGCTAGCCACAGGTGCAAAGCTCTGTGTACCCTCAGCTTCTATAAGCTCCCTGTGCCCTCCCCCAAGCTCCCCTGATTGGTGCAAGCACATTGCAAGCATGTGCAAGCGAAGACCAATCTCTTATGTCTATTGCAGGAGGCTGTGACCTGCCTGTGCTGCCAATTGGACAGCGGAGACGTCAGTCTTAAGCAGCCATTTTGGGCTCTCACTCCCCCCCCCTCCCACTTGTACCTGTTGTTTTCAGCCTGAGCCATGTGCCAGGCTGCCCAAAAAAACATGCAAAATAACATAAAATGAAAAAGAATTGTTTTTATATCATTATTTTTTTGTTTTACGTTTCTAATAACATAAATGAAAATGGGCATTTTTGTCTGTTGTTATAAAAACAAACTAATTGCACACCCCTAGGGACAGATCTGGGTCCACTGTCCCTGTTCCAGTCCCTAAGCAATAAAAGTCTAGTGACCCGATCCTTAGAGTGTGAATTAATAGCTTTATTACGGCTCTAGCATTTGCTATGGCCAAACACAAATACACAAATAAAGATAAGCAAACAAAAATAACATCACATACATATTAACACTCAAATTGTGTGATCAGACACACAATACAAAACAGACAAGGTAACTTCACATGCTGTATCAGAATTCCCACCCAGAGCCCGCACTAGGGACTTAGGGGGAAAATATTTTGTTGCTTTAAATCCAGGCTGGGCAGGCTGGGTGGGGGGTGTCCCCCCTTCCACCCGTGCAGCCTGGACTCGGGGAGGGAAAGTGTTTGGCTTTTTTTGTGTTTTTTTTTACATTGCGGCCATTCATTTGAATGGCCGCAATGTAAAAAAAGCCGGTAGGTGAATCCGGTAAGTTACACCGGATTACCGGGTTACCGGGTTTACACCAAATACCGGGCAGTATCGGATACCAGTAGATCCGGTAGTCCCACCCCTAGTTTTTACACCAGATCAAGGATTGCAACAAAACACAGTTTGCATGTGATTTCTGTGTGGGTTTTTTTTTTTTTTTTTT